>JAQIXP010002445.1:0-15074 GCA_034700285.1 Proteroiulus fuscus
TAATATGTACCGGTAATTAACATGGAGATTCCCATAGGAGCATGCATTTTCTAAAAGTGTGGACAGCCCCCTTAAATGAATTTGATGAATGTTGAAGTAATCTACTTCGTTTTTAATTTTTTTTTGTAAATCTGCTCTTAACTGGGAATGTTGCAGTCTCAAAGAGATACTTTACGCTTGAGCCTGTATGAGAGGATTAATTTGCCTTGTAATTCTAGTTTCGATTCTGATATTTTCGTTACTATAAGGTTTTCTATGAATAGTTCAAAACTGTTAGGAATTCAGTTAAAGTTGATTAACATTTGCCTCCAGGGACATTCTTAGTTGCGCAGTTTGTTAGTTATTGATGCACAATAACCCATTCAACCAATTGGCTATACTAAAAAAGAAATGGTTGAGGATATTCTTGTGAAGTTATGTTCACCAAAATAATGCATTTTTTTTTCTCAATCTGGGAACAGGTACTCACTGTTTGCGGTTGTAAATCACATTGGAACAATTGAAACTGGCCACTATACGGCGTACATCCGCCAACACCGAGATCAGTGGTTCAAATGTGACGATCATCTGATCACCAAAGCCAGTGTTCAAGATGTTCTGGACAGTGAAGGGTAAATAGAATACTGACCTTCTAAAATTGAAGAATCACAAAATAACATGGATTTGTTTCCTTAATGTTTTTTTTTTATTTTGCCAGGTATCTTCTATTTTATCACAAACAAATCTTAGAGTACGAATGACGTCAGTGATGATTAGGACATTAATTGTGGCTCTATTTGAGCATCAGAAGTTTGATTCGCGCTGGAGTTAGTGGATAAGTGTAATACTGTTTAGCGAGTGGATGGTAAGTGGGAAAAAAAACGAAGGTTTAAGGGGATAATTTAGCGACATTGTAATAACCTCAGAGCATCCCTTGAGGAATCTACAGTCCAGACAGCTGTGATCTATTTTGTTTTTATTTTTTTATTTTCTTCATCGGTGCGTGTTTGTGTGTTGAGTGGATGTGCGTGTGTGATGTAA
This sequence comes from Proteroiulus fuscus, assembly GCA_034700285.1. Classification (NCBI taxonomy): domain Eukaryota; kingdom Metazoa; phylum Arthropoda; class Diplopoda; order Julida; family Blaniulidae; genus Proteroiulus; species Proteroiulus fuscus. The sequence goes on from JAQIXP010002445.1 coordinate 1,021, forward strand.
ATTATTACCGTGTGTGTGTGTGTGGGGGGGGGGTGTGTGCGTACTTGTGTGAATGCGGATAGTTGCAGAAAATATCTAGTAACGGACTGCATCTCTAATAATTATTTTTATTACTGGTGCTTCCATATAACTTACATAGTACCGTAATTGCACAATTAGTAGCAAATTGGCTGTTTTGGCATGGATTATTTAAAATAATTGAAATTATCTAGGGGGAGGCAGCCCAAGGGAAATTCGATTGCAACAGTATGAGCAACGAAACATTGTCAGCTTGCTGGCAATTTTTGTATCGGGAAATGACTTGAAGAAATTGGCATTTTTTCATGGCTTTTATTTTCCCCACAGAATTTCAGCTTGACTCTGAGGAATACTTGTATTTTCGGAGTGCTTTGGTGTTTGAAAGCTGTAGTTTTCCCTGAGATATGCACAAGCTAATTTTAATTTTTTTTTTTAAATTATGGAAATAGTAAGAAATATGAAAACAACCAATAAGTTCTGTAAAGTGAGGCTTTAAGGGTAAACTAGTCTGCGTGTTTCGTAAAATGTATGCGTACTGCCTCACCTTTACATTTTCCTCACGATTTGTGATGAGAATGTACCTTAACGAATGTTCTCTTGCAAAATGTTGTTAACGGTCCCATAACAGATAAAAGATTTGCCTGAGATTGGGGGTTAGGGATTCTTCAAATCCTAAAAATTCGATAAGATTCACTTGGGATTCTTCAAAATTCACTATGCATGCAGCTAGTTCATTTTGGTTTCTCCCAAAAAGAATTCCCTTGGGGTTCGCCCTCATTCTCCAATTCCTCGGTAAAATATTTAATTCGGTATTGGTTTGGTATTTCTTAGAAATATTTTTCTGTTAATGCAGTTTAAATACGGTTTGTACGAAGTGTGGCTATAGGTGCTAATAATTCTGTAGTGCTCAAAAGTTCACAAGGTTGTGCCAGACTTGTCGAACTGCAAATATTTTTTGATGGTAAATTAAGTCGAGGTTGCATAAAATCGATGCAACCCGGCAACTACCAAATAGCTCCATGTAACCATTCTGTGTTTTCTTTTTCTATCCCTTATGAAACGTTATAATTACTATGAGATAATAGTTCCTATTAGCTGTGCCAATGTTAACGGGATTATATCGGCTCTTAAGGGGGATTTTGCGCATTCTAATTGAACGCAATTTGTGTATTTTTCTTTTCTTTTCTGGAGATCCTATTGTCTTATTCTAACTGATGAGGTGGCCGGTGGCGTTCCCATTAGGCTAGCGTTCACGTCTTCGTGGTTCCAAAAAAATATTTCTGATTGTGAATTAATTTTGTGTTGTGATATTTTTCTTTCTCGTTATTTTGGATAATAATTACTTGGATAGGTATTTTCCCCCCACAATTTTGTAATAGCGAAAACAGACAATAATCGCTCAAAACTGTTAAGGCCAACAATATATATATATATATTTGCGTGCAGGTGGAATTGCCGATTACATGTACTTTCGGACTTGTGTGCTAAACCTTTTTTCCAGTTGAAAATATGGCAGCTATTGCAAATACTTTTTCACGTGAGCTTGAGGAGAGGGCTAATGTTGTCACTGTAATTGTTTGGCAAAGGTGTATTAAAAGCATTAACCCCTCCTTAAATTACGTCGTCTAATCGTTCTCTCTTGTTCTCCTTAATCTTGGGCAAAATTTGGCGCACGGGGAAACATTTTCTTCTCGAAAGTGGCAATAATTTATACAAACTAGTGTGGAAATTAAATGGGTAATGTGATTTGCATTTTCCTTAATGTGTTTGACCAGTGTATGATGGTTTGTACACAGATATATGCATGATGTTCTTTTGCATATATTATGCGTGTATTATGTTCTTGGCCACTGCGAGATACTGGTGAGAGTGGCCCGAATAATAAAGGAAACATACAATTCAAGGCAGACTTGGATTTTATTATTGTTTAAAAGTGCTTAATTTGGATATTTTACTGGTATTATTTGCAAGTCCCTACTGGTTAATGGTGTTTTTACTTCAGTGTAGAATTGAAATCTAGAACCAGCTGGGAAATTGACCATTTTTTATCTATCCATCTATGGTTAACCATTAAGCAATAAATCTAGATAGCCCACATCAATCCAAGTTAATGCTAAAACTATTAGTTTAGCACTCGGAAGTGAGATGACGTAATAGGGAGGAGAGCGGAGATGCTGTCGTGGTCGGCTTTTAGCAGTACTGCCCCAACATTTGCCATGAAGTCCAGAAACCTAAGTGAGGATTAATACGTTGAACGTTCAAGTGACTCCAATCGGTGCAAAAACTATGGAAATCCATTGGAATTTATTAAGGTTAGTAATTTTTTTTATCTTTGATTTAATACTGGTTATAAAATTGTTTTCATGCATAAATGCCTAGTATGAAGTAAATACAGGGTGGCTATAAAGTCCCATTACAACTTTTTGTGCCTCGTACTCAAAATAATGCTTGCTGTCCTATATTATTTTAGGAATTTCTCACGAAATTATAGCAGGGTGTCTGGCCAAATCCAGTAACAAATTTCCATGACATTTCCAGATTTTCCAGACCAAATGAAAGTGATTTTTAACTCATTTTTACTGACATATGCAATTAAAACTGCAATATTTGGCAGCTACCCTGGGCAGCACCCAAAAATCCATTTTTTTCCCCAACCCAAAAATATTTTTCATGGCTTGCAGGCGAAAATCTGAAGGGTTTTGTACATTAGGGTGCCTCCTGCAAAAAAAATGACAGAAAATGGCACCGCAGGCAAAATTTTTGCTCAAAAAAACTCAAAATGGGCTAAAACTCATCAATAGTGCCTAATTTTTCATTTTATTTAGATTTTACTTAGATTTTCCAGACACAGATTACATTTCCATGACATTTCCAGACAATACTGATTTCCATGACATTCCAAGTTTTCCAGATGGCCAGACACCCTGTTATAGGACAATTTTTTTTAAAATTATTTGATAGAAGTATTTTTGTATAATGACAATTTGGTGACAGGTATTTTATTACTGAATCATCATTCGAGAAATCATTACTGTAAGTGGGGGAATTTAGTGCTTCAAAATAAATATTTTTTATTAAATTAATTTTCAGGAAAGTGTGGTACTTTCTAGTTTGGATCTCGGTGTACTCCATGGTGTGGATCAATGTTTTGTCTTTTGGGAGAGCAGGTAGGCCTATATTATTTTTACCAAGGATTTTTGCACTAATTTTAATTCATACTCAGTAGTGGATAGGGCACATTTTGAATTTAAAATAAGTACGAACTGAATTTACCCAATCTTTCAACATAACTTTTATTACTAATTTATTCAAATACCAACGAAGGAAGTCAACTGTTGCTACTGCATCAGTAAGACAGTGACACAGATAAGAAATAAAAATCGTTATAAAAAGATGACACTATTACAACAAGGAGAAATTAATTGACAATAAGTTTCACTAAATGACTGAGCGTGTATTTTATAAATTGATCATTACTGGAACAAATATTTTGTGTCTGATTTAAAATGGTAACAATCTGTTTGTGCATGCCGGCATAGCTGTTCACAAAGTTGTATTCACATAACCGTTGCCCAGACAATGATCAAGTTATAAATTTGAGCAGATTGGAAATCCTGACATACAATCACAATTCGTGTATAAAAACGCTTATTGCGTAAGCTTTCAGATAATGTAATAGTTTGAGGTATATCTGTCTAGTAGGAAGCTGCAACAGCCTAGATTTATAAGCATTTATAAAAGCAAAATAGGAAGTGTCGCACCCTTTATGACACGTTTGATTTTATCTGTTAGCTTGACATTTGGTTGAATACCCAGGATCAAAGCTTGCGTGGCATAACCACGCACGTTTTTAACGTTTTAACTGCTGAATAAATAACGCTTCGTGAGAAGTCACATAGAAAAATTGTTTAAATGATTGCATGGCTATGATATTCAGTCGTTATCACAAAATATTTATTCTGAAATAAATCATGTAATTTTATCAAATCAGCCACTTTTGGAAGCCATTCTGCTTATATTTATTTATTTGGTAATTCATTATCCTTGACTTGAAGTACGTAAATATAGTAAAATGTTAAAATATCAATAGCATAGTTAGTTTCGCCACACTAATGTTATCCAATGCATTTTTCTCAAATTTAATTATACTATAAAATGGGTACTATGGTACTAAGCAAATATTGTATTGCATTCTACATTTTGTTAACCTGTTTCCAAAATTGTTTTAGGTCATAAGTAAAAAAATAAATAAAATGACTTCCAAAAACAGGCTGGATTCCAAAATTAAAAATATTTTGTTATTGAAAACAAACCTCATTATTTAGCAGTAATGCTTAGAAACCAGCATTTTCAAATATGCCATTTTTTTTCCAAAAGGGTTTCAACTAAAAGCCAAGCACCATAAGGAAATGCCCTACAAAATGGCGCCTTCCATTAATAATTGATGATCCTATCAGTACCAAATTTCAAAAGTGACGGATGGTTATATTAGGCGTATAATATTTTCCAATTACTTTAATTTCTCAGGCTTTAGGAAACTGAATTAATCCACAAATGTTCCCTTTTAATTTAAAGTTTATTCATAGAATTTAAGTAGGAACTTCATCCTTGACCCTTCTCTTTATTTCAGCACTCAGCTGTCTGTTTAGCCCCAGACAGGAATATTGAGCACTAAAAGCATTTAAAAGCACCTTTGAATAGGGAGTGCAATAACTAGTTGTCGGTTTTGAAAATGGACCGATGGTGCCATTTTGTGGGGAATATTTCTTGAAAAAAATTTACATCATAGGAAGCACGCTATTTTTGCATAAAAAAGCTGAGTTAAGAGCAAAGAAAATGTATTGCTATTATGTCTCCCAATTAAGGTTCAAAACTCGTGCATAAATTTTGTCAATGAATGGGTCGTTTTGAGTAATATGCACCTGTATTTGGCCATATCACACATGCATTCAATGCATCATGCTACGGGGAATACTAAATGCGCATTTCAAAAAGGGAAGACGAGCAAATCATTTAGAGCAATACTTTTATTTAATAATTCATAGATAGAAAAATTGACATTCTGCTACAGACTACATAAATTTCACAATAAGACACTAATGATCATCAGCTCATACAAAGCAAAGCTTGAGCATTCTCAGCACACAAAAATATTACTAAATTTTCTTATTTTGAACATTAACAGCTAAGAAATTCGAATTTAATAGCAATAACATTTATTTTCAATTTATGGAGCAAAATCAGTTATTACCCTGCATTTATAGTTTTTTTTATTTTTTTGGTAATGTTGATTGTGTAAAACAGATCAAAAACATGCTGGCAGGCAATTATTTACACCTAAGTGCAACGAAAAGTAAAAACTACTTTGAAAACAAAAATTCAATTTCCTGTTGTGACCAATACCATTTATAGTATCTACTTTAAACTTCTAATTTTTAACTATGAAAACAAGGAAAATTTTGTAGGTTTTTTTTCCCTTATAGGTTGCGAGCAAATTTAACATGCGTTACAAACTAATCTATGCTTTTTAGAATATTGCCAGTCGTTTTTTTTTTTTTTACATCACATTTGTGCATTAAGCGCCTGATGAATATATCAATTCCAATAAACCAACTAAATATCAAAAAGGCACCGATTTGGCTGCGGCTTATATTAATAACAATAACATACTGATAAAGCCTCTCGTCTCCCTCGTTCCACTTTAAAAAAAAATATTTTCTGAACCATGCGCGCGTCAATCCCAGTCTTTCTTTATTTCAAAGGCCCATTCCCATTTCAGGTGCTCGTGTTTGTCATCGTCGGTAAACAAGGACTTGACCGTGTAAAGGCCTCTCGCCATCAGACCAGAGGGGGCATCTTCTAGAGGAGTTATGCAGCTGTGGAGCTCCTTCTTTGGCGCATAACTTCCGACCATGTGCTGGATTTTGTCCACTTCGAAGAGGGAGTTGAACGATTAGGACACACGAGTCAGTAGTAACGGGTAAATCTATGTCATATATTTAAGGCAATTACCTTGAATCCCTTTTCTATACACCTTCTGCACGTACTTCAAACCAGTAACAATTTCTCGCTGGACGTTGAAATTTATCCGAATTCGGTACTGGATGCCTTCCTTAATAATGAAAACTTGCTTCTTTAAAGTACTCAAATCACCTGAGAAAAAGAAGGTAAAATGGATTTGGTTTAGTTTGGGATCATCCAGTAGGCCTAATCAAGGGAGACGAAAAATAAAAATACCAGTAAGATCAAGGGTTACATCTGGTCTGCCATCTACAACCAAAACTAGTTGACGTACTATTACTTTTCGTGGATCACTGTGATCTGTGAAAATAATTTGTTTAAAATGTTTAGTATAGGCAAGATATGTATAAGATTTTCTTCTCACTTTCTAAATAACTTTTACCATACCAAGTATAATTGTTTCGGCTGTTGCCATGCCAAGTAGCGTTTCTTTATACTTTCTTAAACTTTCATCTTCCTTATCAGCTTCAAGAATTTCCTGTAGGGATTTCTCAGGAGGGGGTTTATAAGTACTTCCATCTTCTACCTCCTGCTCAATGTTTTCCTGAACGTGATCGTCTGCCATTGCAGTTTAGCCCTTTTTCTTCTTCCTGAACAATTTCAAATGTAAACTATTTGTGTTTTTTTGCTCCCACTGATTGATGTGAATAATGGGTTAGTCCTAAATTTAGATGTGCTGGCTGGCCCTCCCACGCCCTTTTATCAAATGCAACGGGAATTCAGCTAAACAGTTGAGAAAAGTTGCCCACTTTCGACCACAATTGATAACGTTGAGCTTTGTGGGGTTTATAATTGCAGAATTACCCGAAATAATTGAGAAAAAGAAGATTGAAACTTACTTGATGCGAATGACAATAGCTGCTGAACTTCTGACGCAAGTGCACATCCGTTCGACTCTGCAGTATCGTGCGGCACCTGTGGGACTTCGTAGACTTTCTAGGGAATAAATGAGGACTCAATAGGGACTACTGAGGGACAGTATCTGGTACCAAATCCACAGTGCCATGTGTTTTTAAAGAAAAACAAAATATACATCTCAGGTAAATAATAGTTTGTTTATCGGTAATATAACAATTTATAAGGAATTTATTTGTGATAAATTTTATCGAGTTGTTAGTTCAACCGTGGTTCATGATAAATGACTAATTGTCAATGGAATTTAAGCTAGCAGAGGCTGCACAGAGTGGTATGATCAAGGTGATAGACTTTGGCAATGATTTACCTATCATTTACATTACTTATTTATTTTAGAAACAACCTGTGCATGCCAGAATTAAAATCTGCCTTAAAGCTGATATGGTAGCACAAGGAGTTTTAAGAAATAATTCCTGCAATGCTAATTGCGTTTAGAAATTCAAATTGGCATCTGTGCTACCATAATTTATTTGACTAAGAACGAATTCAATTTGTGTCATACTCTCAATTTTCAATAGAAATGCCTCAAAGGAATTTTTGAATTGCACATAAAGTAGCTTGCGGTACATGGTCCTGAATGAAACTAGCATCCAAGTATCAGCTAAAGGACATTGTTATCCATAGAACTGAAGTTACATTAGCTTTTACGAGTTAGCAAATATGCTTATTCAAGGTAGTTGATTGCTTGTATTTTCCAACCTATAGAGCGCACAACATGCACTTGTCAGCTGGAAGGATTTATCGATGCTTGTCGACAAAAATTCAGCCTAGTTCAAATCCCAAATTCTGTATTATTGGCAGCGGACCAGCGGGATTTTACACTGCACAAGGATTAACGAAAGCGTTTCCTAGTGCGTCCATTGATATTTATGAAAAGCAGCCGGTCCCCTTTGGTCTGGTGAGGTATGGAGTTGCTCCAGTACATCCCGACGTCAAAGTAAATACTCGGTTAAGCTATATTCTAAGAGGATTTATAGCTCATATCTTTGGTCAAAGGATTTTTTCTAATAAATGTTCTTATTATTTCTTAATTAGAATGCTATCAATGCCTTTACGAGCACTGCCCAAAAGGAATTGTGTTCTTTCAATGGAAATGTTGCCATTGGGAAAGACGTTACATTAGAACAGTTACAAAAAGCCTACCATGCCGTTGTGCTTGTAAGGATTTCTTGATATTGCTGGTTATGCTTTCTATTTATTGATTTCTAATTTAGTTGTTTTTCTAACCCAGTGTACGGGAGCCTATAACGATAAGCGTTTTGGAGTTCCTGGTGAGGTACACTGAATTTCTAATTTATTTACTTTATACTGTTAAAAAAATATTTCTGCCTGTATTTTCCTATTTACAAAGCTATGCAAGTAAAATAGTTTTCTTGTATGTATTTTTGTAGGATTTGCCAAACGTTTTGTCCTCACGTGCATTTGTGGGCTGGTATAATGGCTTACCAGAAAATTCGAAGGTTGTCCATATCAGAGATAGTTTATTAAGTGAGTGCTAGAGAATGCGTAAATTTGTTTAATGTTTGTATTTTATATTTTTAATAATATAGCTTGATGTAAATTTGGACGTGGAAACTGTCGCTGTTCTAGGCCACGGCAATGTAGCCTTAGACGTAGCCAAGATATTATTAACCAAAATAGATATATTAAAGGTATTTCATGCAAGTATTTATTAAGTGTTGGCAACTCCTTGGAAACTGTCTGGCGGTGCCCTACTTGCACCAGTAAAACCGAAATTGCTCCAGAAAAGCATTTTTCAAACTCCCACTGCAATTAATTTCTTTTCAAAACTTTTTTACAAGCAGAAAATTTATTTTGAAGTTGGTACTCGTAGCAGAATATTTTGTTCTCTAAATTTATAAGCTTTATTCGAATATCTAATTGATATATGTATACTTATAAATGCTTAAAAATTAATTATCCTTTGAGCATCCAAAGTGTATTTATAAAAAATAAAAATGCAATTTATAATCTGTTAAAATTAGGTCTTCTACAAAATATAAACAATTAAAAAATCTTTTAATGAAGTTTTAAAATTCCCTAATTACCACTAAGATGCCATATGTGTTTGATTTTAACTGCAATAACTAATTACCATTTTTTGAAATTCCAGAAAACTGATATTACAGAGTATGCCCTTGAAAAGTTGAGTCGCAGCCGTGTGAAAAGGGTCGTGCTCATTGGACGTAGAGGTCCTTTGCAGGTCGCCTTTACTACCAAAGAATTACGAGACATGTTTGGAATTGATGGCTGCAAAGGTGTAATTAAGCAAGACGATTTAATAGATATAAATAATACAGTATTAAATGGTAAATGCTTTATTTTTAATAATTTGTTTCCTTAAAATTTGGGAAATATTTCCAGTTATTGTTCTTCATTTTTTTACCAAATAAATTTCGTCAATTTCACACCGAATATTATGTATACTAGGCTTACAACGACCTCGAAGAAGACTGATGGAACTCCTTTTAAGCAAGGCAATATCTTCCTCGGATGCTAATGCCCACGATGAACTGAAAATGTGGGAGTTATTATTTCTGCGAAGTCCTGTTGACTTCTTTGCATCTGAAAACAGTAAATCGTTATTGGGGATCCACTTAAATGTGAACACCTTGCAGGCAGGTAGAATTTTGTGCAAGATTATTTCGAAAATCAATGCTCAAAAAGGATTTTGGCTAGCCAAAATACTGAGTTCTATGTTTCTAGGATATCGACGGAATCCCTCAAGCAGTTCCAACTGGGGATGTGGAGACCTTCGAGTGTGGATTGGTAATGGAACTTTTATATTTTAGTACACGCCCAAAAGCTCACCTTTAGCATTATTATTATTTACATATTTTAGGCTTTAAGGAGCATAGGCTATACCAATAAACCGATCGAATCTTCCTTGCCTTTTAATGCCGGAAAGGGAACGGTAGACAACGTCAATGGACATGTTAAAAGTAAAACAGGTAGATAATATTTCTAATTGATTTTTAAAAAAATGTTTTCATCAGTGAATCTTTTTTATAAATTTTGTGTTTTGTTTTGTTGCTGTACTGGGTAAGAGCCTTATATTTCTTTATGTCTAAGGTTTATGAGAGGAAGATAGGTTAACGCTGGTCGTGGTCACTTTTTTTTAAATATTGCCCTCAGATATATGCCCTTGGTTGATAACCTTAAGAATTATCCATAAATCACTTGAGGCAAAAGCATAATATTTAATTACTTTGTTCTTAATTGTACTGCTAACCAGATTCTAATTTTTGCTTAAGAATTTCCAATTTATGTTTTATTTGCAGGCTTGTATTGCAGCGGTTGGGCAGCAATCGGTCCTATAGGCGTACTTTTGTCCACCATGAATGACAGTTTTCAATTAAGTCGTACAATACTCGACGATGTCAAGAATGGTAAACTGGATCTGACTGAAAATAAGGCCGGGAAAGATTTTGTAATGGGATTACTACAAAAGAAAAGTAAGCGATTGTCAGTATTTAATCGTGCAGTTTATTACCACCAATTAAATAATGGACTAGTTAGAATATTGAATTTTTTTAAACGTACACCCGTTTAGTTTTTGGAAAGTCAGGAGTTAGTATAATTTTATTTAATGGCAACTATCAACCATCGAGATTTTGTCCACTTTGGCATATTTCAAAATTAATATAATAATAATTCTGTGGTTAAGCATCAGGCAGTATGCCTGCATGCTAATTTTATTTAATTTATATACCTTAATGGGAGCAATTATAATCTTAATTTTGTTAAACGATTCCACTGCCACCTTTTACGTTTTATTACTTTGCTGATTTGTAAGGGAGAAAAAAGTGCTCATCGTTTTTGCAATTTTTTTTAATTCATCAAAAATGTAAAATCCCATTGATGATCCGTATTTAACATCGACTGTCATATCTAAAAGGTTATAACTACTTTTGTATAGACATTCAAGTGGTGTCATTTGAAGATTGGCTGAAAGTCGATAAGGAAGAACAAATCCGGGGTGCCAAATTAGGCAAGCCTAGAGAGAAAATTACAGATATCCAAGAAATACTTCGAATTGCTAGGTAAGGACAACATTGTATTGTATCGGCCATTTCATTCATAAAGGAGGATTTTTTTAAAAATATACACATTTGTGGCTGATAGTTAGTTTTTTTAAGTTCAGCGCTAGTGAATATATTTCAGTAAATCCAGATGAGTGTCACATTTATAATTTAAAATCTCTTAATTAATTTTAAAAAACTGCTGATGCTTTTTGAAATGTTGTTTTTAATACTCTTGACGAAAAAAAATACTGTTGGCACAATTTGGATTGCGCATTTTCTAAGCACCCTGTAAGATTTCAAAGGCAAAGGGCGGGGTATATTATGACGTAACGATCACATGACTGGTCTGCTGGGGCAGTATTGCCGGTAAAAGCGATTTTACGCTGACCTCGTGTGGTTTTAACCTGGATTTTTCAGTAAATAATTTAAACATATAAGTTTTAAGTTATAAACTATTCATGTGTATACGTTGTTTTAGTTGAGTATGTAACTCGGGAAGTGCTAAAGACGTTATTTGAATGTTCAAATGGACGATATGTGCAACTAGTGACGCTGAAAAATTGCTGAAGCCAAAGCAAGTTGAAACAAAGACTTAACAAGCTTGACTGGATATTCATTTGCTACTAGTAGTGGTAAGAGCTTTACATTACAGATAAACTAAGAGTGATATCTGTCGTACCGAAATTGTTACCCGGTAATGGGTTCAAACTTGGATTAACATGTAGGCCTAACGAATTACAAATATGCCAACTTGACATTTCCCACACAATAGTTTTGTTTCAAAATGGGGCTCAATACACGTGCAAATTATGTTTGCTTTGCTGGAAAATGAGCTGGAAATGTTGGAGGGCCTAAGTTCAAAAATTATTCGGACTAACTATAGTTTTTATTTCGTAAAAGCTTTGGTGGCAGAAAAGTGCAAAAGAGACCAAATAACCTTTGACATATTAGGTATGATGACATGCGTTAGGTTCTCAGGAATCTCATTGACCATGGTAATATCCGAGATAAAAATTCGAGGTTTGAGGTTTGAGGCAAGAATGTTTGTGCAGGTGCTCTTATGCCATCCAGGCAGGGCCCTATTAAGTATTTCTTCAAGACTCTAGAATCTAAAATCCTCAAGCCAGAATCCTAGAAATTTGGTCCCATCGTACAATCCCTAATCTAAAATCCAGAATCTTTCATTGGAGAAGTATAGGATTTTCAGGATTGGGAATATGTTCTACGGAGCCATTTTTGTTGGTTTATTTGGATTCTGGAGTGACATTCAGGATTGTGCTCTTTTATGCCGGACCACCTGAGTTCTCTTGGATTAAAGGTTGTAAAGCTAATTTGATGTATTCAATTTTCGAGCCCTCCGTTCTTAGGGATTTATTCAGTTAACTACCGTATCGTACGTAGGTATAGGCCTGATTAGCTGCTAACCTGTAGGCCTACTTCCCTTACAGAAAATATCATGTTTATTACATGTTTTCAAACATGGTAAGAACATGGTTATCAATGTTTTGCACATGAAAATAATGCATTGAGACATGTAAGTGCCATAGTGAAAACATTGAAATGGTGTCTTATTCAAATTGACATGTAAATTATATGTTTAGAACATGTATTGCCTAACTTGTAGTTGTCATGTTATCAGAAAACATGTAAAAACGCAGCATTTCCACGTTGTCATAGTGGTGGCAGAGTGTTAATTTGAACAACATATAACTAGTGTGATGCTTACATTTGAAATACATGTAAAATAGTATGTCACATTTCTGTAAGGGTTATCGGGAAGTATAACATAGTTGACATGGTGCTGGGTTATTGGCTTCAGAATTTTGTAAGAGAGTGGCGCCTTGTGCCATACCGGTATATAGTTTGACGATTGAGTCCTTGATGAGGACTTTTAGATATTATTTGACATGGATTCTTAAATTACTTTTTGGAGGCTTATATAACCACAGGTGAGATGATCCATTGGTTTATCGATGTATTATAAAGCAATGGCTTTTTGCAAACACCCCCTATTACTTATTCACATTCGCATGCAATTTCTACTTTGGAACCAATGGAACACGAGGCTTGCACGTGCAAAATTCAACATGCTTCTATGGAATATGCATGTGCAAGCCTCGTTCTCAACTGCATGCCTATAGAACAAACTCTCAGCAAATGGCCTCACAACCTTGTCCTTTTTGTCGTGTTAGTGACCGTAAGGTTAATGTGGACCCAGACTAATTGTTTAAAAAGTTTTATTTACAGTTTAGAATAAATCTTTCACATTTATATATTACAATATGACATATATATTAGAGAAAAACATACCTTGTGCCTACATTGATTTAGTGCCACCGGGCAAAAATTAAGAGAAAAGCTTGGGCATTAAAATACGAATCAGATGTGCATCTAAAACTGCCCCTGCTTTGAATTAATGAGATTATGTTTCTTGCACATCGTATATAACACAATGGAGGCACTGAGGCATTTCTTATATATAAGAAATGCATCCATATTTTTTTTTTGAAAATAATGCACATAACAGACTCATTGGTCCTCCATGAACCACTCGCTGTTAACGTGAATACAGCCAACTTTCTTGAGTGTTATGCAAGTTGCCATTTTATTTTTTGAGCAAATTTGTCTTGCAAGAATATCAGCCTTTAGCATAAACCTACACTGGTGCTCGATGGCTGGGCTAATATCAAGTAATCTTTTATGGACATTTTGCGAATATGTACGTATTCATTGCCATTGACGGAAGCACACAGAACTTATAGATGACATACAAATGGGCATTTTGAAGGTGTTTTATTTTTATAACTATACTATAATGGGACAAATTAGCAACTGTTCTGTGAACGACTTCTGACCTTCTGACTAAGACCTGTGATACAGGATCATCGGTAATTCATGTGAAATCTCATCAGGAGATTTAACACCATTTTTAAAGGTGTTTGGCATGTCTATACCACATGTGGGGCTTTGCCTTTATTTGCCTTAATTTTAAAAATTACTTTAAAGGGACAGTCTCACTTTGAAACAAGTTATTTTTAAACAGTACACAATTACTAGATATTAATTTCTGTGCCA
>JAQIXP010002446.1:0-15073 GCA_034700285.1 Proteroiulus fuscus
CATGCATCCGTTTTTAATAAATTTTATAATCTTTTAAAAAAATCAAACCCCATTGTTGAACTTTCACCCGTTCTTGATATGAGTTGTTTCAGTTTGAAGAAAACGAATTTAACATTGAAATCCCTTATAGGCCCACGCTGTTAAAAGTGTGGACAGCCCCCTTAAGTAAATTTTATAAAGTATTTTCTGCAGAATGCTTGTGAATTATGTTTTTATTTTGCTTCTCAGATGCAAATTACATCTGATTTAGATGATTTAGATTCATAGTAATAGACATCTTGTATATTATTCCTGGTAAAAGTTTTATCAATTTTTTTTACTAGAATTTTTCTCCATTAATTGGAGAGATACACTAAATACTCATGAATACTTTACAGTGGTGTAGTGATCCAAGGTTACCACTCACATGGAAAGTCAGGGAGGGTCAAAGAAATGGGAAATGGTCACGGAATTTAGCAGAAACTAGTGAAAAGTCAGGGAAATCAATTGGTAAAAATATGTGGGGAACCCTGTGACAGATCCGAACTACTTTTGGGGGACCGATAGCCGAAATGCTCCCTTATCCAATAATTGTCCATCATACCTGCATGTGATCTGCCTATCACAGTACCAACAATTCTTGTACTCAAGAAATAACTGTTGGATCATAGAATGTCGTTTTTAAGTTAAGTTTGGGGAAGCGGTTCTCAATTTTGAAGACCTAAAATAAACCTACCTTGCTATGAGTTGAGAATCTCTGAACACTATTCATGGTAATTGGTAACCAAGTTCAACATGAACCGTGGTACTCGTTGACCACGGATACTTATACAGTCACAACTGGGTATTAAAGGAGCATCAACTGGTGCTTTTTTCCACAATCTATTAAGGTTCTAAATGGCGACCAAAATCATTGCACGGTAACCGTAAACTCAACCAGATTCAATTTTTACAAATGTCACGTGGTAACTGTAATCAGCATAAACCGCTGTACTCGCTAACCATAGATACTTGTGCTCGGAACTTGGTACTTGTTGGGTTTTTTTCCACAATCTAATAAATTTCAAAATGGCGTCAAACCTCCACTTGCCTGTTTTTTTTAATAACACATTGACCCGCACATCTTATTACATTTATTCAAACATACGTCATTACATCTAAATCAACAACCTACTGAAAATCGAACCAGTCTACTTCGATAGCTTCGCCATCACCCAACATGAACATCAGGTAGACGTCGTGAACTCCGGTTGGGCCATCAGTGGTGATGTCGGCCCCCACCAGGGCGAAGTCGTCCGTGGTTTGCGGCATCGCCATGGCGATGTAATCGCTGTTGGGGTCGTCCAAGTGGATCATGACCATGGCCGATGTCGACGAGCTCAGTGAGGCTGCCAGGTAGAATTGCACCGTGTTGGCGGTTCCCTCGTCGCCGAAGTCCAGCTGGGAGTATCTCAGCACCACGCCGTCTTGGATGCACGCGACGCTGCAGGCGCCGGTGTCGTCGCAGGCGATGCACACGCCGGGGGGTTCGTCGTTGTCGTAGTCCTCCGCCTCGATCTGCTGGTAAGGATCTGCCTTAAGATCTGATCTGTTGCGACGAATGCTGTTGCATTGCACGGCCGTGGACACGGCCAACAACAGGAGGCACAAGGACGCAAATTGATTCATTGTTCTGAATTAGGTAGTTATCCTGGTTTAGATCAGCGTAACCACTGATTGGGTTTATATATGGTTTTGTTATCGGGTTTTATCTGCAGTTTTAATGAAATTCTGTAACAGATTTGAAGTGTTTTTGCTGTGACCTGCTGTGATTTTAGTGTAATCTTTTTGAGTTTGTTTGTGAGGGACAGGCACGTATATATATCATATTTTTAATCGTGTTTTTTTGTTTGATCTGATCGGATCTGATTGTCGGGGTTTTAATTGGAATTATATAGGTATTGCATCGTGCCAGTGACATACCTTGATTTATTTGTGCACCAGGATTTGATTTATCTAGCTATTAAAATGTAATCATGAGGCCTTCAAGTAGGCCTACCTGATAGATATTTTGTAATTTTGGAACTAGTCCTATATTTTTGGAAAATTTTCCTGTATTTTAAACATTATTTCTAGATTATAAAGAAATTTTGGAATAAAGAATGAAAAATCAGTGATTTTGTGTAAAACACGGTCAGCGCCATATTGCCCACTAGTGGCGCATAGTGAGAAAAAGTGAAAATAGTCCCCATTAGCTGCTACTAGCGCCATCTAGTAGTAGCCATGGTAACTTTAGCCATTGAAAGAGTCCTTGTTCGGCTTTACATTTTATCTATGCAATTAGACTGATGCGAAACACGAGACATAAGATTCCTAAGATGACTGACAGATAGATAGATAGATAGATAGGTAAACTCCTTTCCAACGGAAGACACAACTGGCCAATGAGCGATAGCTAACGTTATTTTCACCAGATGGCGCTTCGAGCGTCACTTTAAATACTGAAATATATTTGATATAACGTTAAGGGAAAATTGAACAAGTGTTACGGTAGAAAGCTCGCATATCTGGACATTCTGTAATAGAAATTTCTGTCAATAATTGGCAGGAAAAAAATTTATAAAATTTAAAGAAATTTTATGAAAAAATTGAGGGAAATTACTGTGCAATACTCCCATTTCAAAAATAAGGCGCCAACTATTTGGAATTAGTTTCAACACCATTAAAACCTTACTAAAATGGCGGCCCATGTTATTTGCCTAGATTTATGGCACCATCTATTATGGATAATTTTATATACTGTTTGTCCTAATATCGAATGGCCATAAATGGTGTGATTTTTGGCCACACAAGTGTGGACTATTTAGTATTTATCATAGATGGCAGATGGCGCCATACGTCTATGACAAATGACATGTGCTGCCATTTTAGTAAGGCATAAACTATGTTCGAAGTTATTCCTTATAGATGGCGCCATATGTCTATGGTAGATAACATGGACCGCCATTTTAGTAAGGGCTTAACGTTGTTGAAACTTCCTCATAGATGGCGGTTTTCTTCTGAAAGGATAGTGTAAAGATGCTGTTAAAAGCAATTTTTCTTGGAAATTTTAGCAAAAAATAAATTGGAACTAAAGAATGGTCAGTAAATTTATTTTATTGCTAGGAGAAATTACAATCTGATATTCTTCCTTGAAAGTCAGGGAAATTCGCCCGTGATTTTCAAATTTGTGAGAAAATTTCGCCGATGTCAGTTTGGAAAAACATTGAAAAGTCATTGAAGAATCAGCTTGTTGCAGATAACTACGCGGTAACTGTGAACTCAGTCAAAATACCATTCATGGTAACCGAGGTCAACATGAGCCACGGTAGCTCGTCGACCCCAGATACTTACAGTCGGATCTATCTGGGTAATGGGTATTAAGGGCCTACTGCTATTTTATTCTGCAATCTATTAGATTTCAAAATGGCAACCAAAGTCAATGCACGGTAAACATGAACTCAATCACAACACCTTTTTTACGGAGACCGTTTGGTAACCGTGGTCAACATGAACTACGGTACGTTCTATTTGACCGAGGAACCCGGTATAAAAGTGGCCAACTGCTATTTTATTCTGCAGTCTATTACATTTCAAGATGGCGACCGAAGTCAATGCACGGTAACCGTAAACTCAGCCAGAACACCATTTTTACAAATACGATGGGGTAACTGTGATCAACATGAACCGCGGCACTCACTAACCACGATACTCACTAATCACGGATCGACCTACTTAAGCTCGGAACTTGGTACTGGTGGTTTTTTTCCACAATCTATTAAATTTCAAAATGGCGGCCAAATTCAACTTCGCCTCTTCTTTAATTACGAATTAACCCACACATCTCATTGCATTTATTCAAACATTCGTCATTACATCCAAATCAACATTCTACTGAAATTGGAACCAGTTTATTTCGACGGCATCGCCATCATCCAACATGAACATCAGAAAGACGTCGTGAACTCCAACCGGGCTCCCCGTAGTGATGTTGGTCGCCATCCGGACGAAGTTGTCCGTGGTCTCTGGCATCACCATGGCGATGGGATCGCTGTCGGGGTCGTCCAAATGTATCATAACCATGGACGATGAGCTCATTAAGGCGGCCAGGTGGAATTCCACCGTTTTGGCGGTTCCCTCGTCGCCAAAGTCCATCTGGGAGTACCTCAGCACCACTCCGTCGGCGACGCATGCGACGCTGCAGATGCCGGTGACGCAGGCGACGTACACTCCGGGTTGATCGTCGTTGTCGTAGTTTTCAGCCTGTATGTGCTGATACGGATCTGCCCTCAGATCAGATCTGTTGCGGCGAACGCTGTCGCACTGCACAGTCAGCAACAGGAGGCTCAGGCACAGGAATTGCTTCATTGTTCGGAATTAGGTAGTTAATCGTGGTTTAGATGAGCTTAATCATTGATTGGGTTTATATATGGGTTTGTTATCGGATTTGTACTTTTAGTAAATTCTGTGACAGATTTGAAGTGTTTTTGCTGGTGTGAACCTGCTGTGATTTTATTTTTATCTTGTTGCGTTTGTTTGTGAGGGACAGGCACACACATCGTATCTTTAATCGTGTTGTTTTGTGTGATCTGATCGGATCTGGTTATCGGAAGGGAAATTGCTAGATTTTAATCGGAATTGTATACTGTAGGTATATATATTGCACCTTGATTTATTTGTTATCAGGATTCTATAGCTATTAAAGTGTAATCATTGGGCCTTCAAGTATACCTGATAGAAAATTTTGTAATTTTGGAGCTTTAGTCCTATATGTTTGGAAAGTTTTCCTCTATTTTAAACATTATTTATAATTAGAATGAGAAATCATTGATTTTGCCTAAAACATTCTCATTTTTAGAATGGCCAAAAATATTGACATTTTCGGCCATTGTAGTGTGGGCCATTTAGTATTCCTCATAGATGGTGCAGTACGTCTATGGCAAACTACAAGTGCTGCAGTTTTAGTAAGGTTTAAATATGTTCAAAGTTATTCCTCATAGATGGCACTATATGTCTATGGCAGATAACATGGGCCGCCATGTTAGATAGGGTTCAACGGTGTTGAAAGTTGTTCCTCATAGATGGCGCGTTTCTTTGAAAAAAGGTAAAATATATTCAGAAGTTGTTAAAAGCAAAATGTTTCATGGAAATTATAGGAAAAATAACTTGGCACAAATAAATGGTCAGTAAATTTATTGTAAAGTCAAGAGATATTAAAATTAAAAGCGAGGCAAAGCCAGTTGCTGAAAAGTCAGGAAAAAAATAACAAATGTCATTTCTGCGAAATTGAAGCCGAATTTCTGGAAAGCTATGCCGAGGGTGATCTGGAACACACTTAAAAGTCAGGAAAAAAAAACTTTTCTAAAAAGAAAAAAACTAACAATGCCATAGTATCTTGTTCCTTCCTTGAAAGTCAGGAAAATTAGATAATGTTTTTCAAGTTTGAAAAATTTTGGCAATGTGAGTCTGGAAAAACACTGAAAAGTCATTGAAGAATCACGCTGTTGCAGCAGCAAACTGAATCCAGTTAATTCGGCAGATGACCCCCGATTCAATGGTGTCAGAGGTTACCGTGATGTACACGTCGTGAACTCCCTTGTACGGTGCAGCCGTGTCGGTCACATCTTTAGTAAGCGTGACAAAGTGGGCATAGTCACCGGTATCCGTGAGATCAAAATGAGTCACTGGCCATACCGTGGGACTATCCACGTAAATTTCCACTTTGGAAGACTCGCCGGTCACGTTGTAGTCGGCCAACAGACTGATGTGACATGACGTCACGCCGTCACCGAAGTCAACTTTGAAGTAACCGAGTACGGCATTCAGGCCGGCATCGACGTACGTCCCCACTTCCGTTTCGTTAACCACACTCGTGCAGTCCGTACCAATCTCGGCATTGTATTTGTAGTTGTAAGTTTCGGCATTGATCTTGGTGACTGCACTGATAGATCTAGAATCTTCGGGCAGGACGATCTCGATCTGACGAGTTCGGCGAGGCAGATCGGCTGAGATTAGGGCCAAGGCGGACAGAAGCACGGCTGCAGTGGTAACCCTAACCATGTTGTAAGCGTTGTCGATGGCCGTGGACTGAAGTGCTCAATCGTGATCTTGAATGCTTTTATCCGTTAGATCTACTGAATTTTCCTTGATCTTGATTGGATAACGGTTAAAAAACCCTGGCATAATATCGTGGAGATATGATAACAATGTTGGCCATGTTCTGCCAGAATTGTAGAATATCGTGGAGCTTTCCCACATTACCAATAGATGGCGCTGGAAGTTCTGAGGTAAAATGGCGCTGCCCATGTTTCTGCACTAAAATTGCTTTCAAATTGCTCATTCATTTAGTAAGTCAGAATTAAAGTGTTTAAAGTTATAAATTAAGTATTAAAGTGTTTTAAAGTAAGAATGTACCAAGCCGGATGGAAACACCAATCGGATGGTACCAATTCGTGTAATGTACTTTGCTTATCTTTGAGCATCACTGATTAACCCGTTGATAACTTGTCACAATGCAATGCGGAAAGTTTCCGGGTGACAACACATAATTTGTTATATTTTCTCAAAAAATATAAATGATTTCAGGTAAAAAAAGTGACAATTTTACAGAAAGCAGCTTTAAAAATCTGAAAATTTGGGATAGAGTAGAAAATTAAAGATTTAAGTGTGGAAAAAAAATACATTAGGCCTAAAGTGTGGGGAAAAAAATATATTGAAGTGTGGGAAGAAAATAAGTTTTTTAAGTGTGGAAAAAAAATACATTTTAATTGTGGAAAAAAATGCAAATAAATTGTGGGAAAAAATACATTGAAGTGTGGAAAAAAAATACGTTTTTTAAGTGTGGAAAAAAATACATTTAACTGTGGGAAAAAAATGCATTTAAGTGTAAAAAAAAATACATTTAAGTGTGGGGAAAAAAATACAATTAAGTGTGGCAAAAAAATACGTTTTTTAAGTGTGGAAAAAAATACGTTTTTTAAGTGTGGAAAAAAAAATACATTTTAATTGTGGAAAAAAAATACATTTTAATTGCGGAAAAAAATGCATTAAATTATGGGAAAAAATACATTTAAAGGTGGAAAAAAATACGTTTTTTAAGTGTGGAAAAAAATACGTTTTTTATAAGTGTGGAAAAAAATATATTTAAGTGTGGCGAAAAAAATACAATTGCATGTAATTGTTTCACAAATAAACATTTCGAGTTAGAATATTACACTTAGAACTGAAAAATGTGAAAAATTGGAAGAAGTGGAAAACGTTAGACAATAAAGAGTGAAAAATTCATATTTATGTGTGAAAAATAATGCACTTAGAGCTTAACAATATGATAAATTGGAATGCATGAATAAGGAAGATTAAATAGTTTAGAGTTAAAATTTTGATAGTAGGCCTAAAGTGATTGATTTTAACTTTAAAAAATATGGAAAATTGGAAGGTGTGGGAAAGATTACACTTAAAGAGTGAAAATTTAGGTATTTTATTGTATGAATAATACACAAAATAGGAAAAGTTGGTGTGAAATTTTTCCCCTATTTCACACCAACTTTTCCTATTTTGTGTATTATTGTAAAATAATAAAATTCACACTATTTCAAAAATTAAACACTAAAGCATGGGAAGAATGTGAAAATTACATAACTTCCTGTCTCGTATAATGCACCATTTGGTAAATGAAAAACACAATTTTTCGGCCATTTTTGTATGGGACACACACACCAGTTAAAATTTATTCATCAGGTGGCGTCATAAGCCACCATTTTAGTATGGGCTTAAATGTAGATGAAAGCTGCTCATCATAGATGGCGCTTTCGTAGGTACTGCCTGTCACATCCCTTAATGGACTAGGACTCTAGAATCTATTTGTAAAACTGGAACCAGTTAATTTGGCAAATGTACGGTTGGTCATCATGGATGGAATCCGAATTGAAGGTGATGTAAAGTCCATGAACTCCCGTGGGGACATTGACAACATCCTTGCTGATGGTCTTGAAGTAGTACCACTCCCCAGTGGTGGTGATATCGAAGAAGTGGAAGGGTTCGTTGGTCACACTGTCCAGGTGGAAGTTGAGTCGAAGGACTTCGTCGGTGTCGCCGTAGTCCACCGCCAGGTTGATCTTGGCCGAAGTGGCGCCATCTCCGAAGTCCACGTAATAGTAGCCGATGATGGCGTTGAGGATGTCGACGTAGACGTAGGAGCCGATGTCCGTACCGTTGTTATCCTCGCACACCGTATTCACACCAGCGTTGTACTGGAACGTAAACGCCAGGGCGTCTATTTTGCTGAATGGATCGATGTAGGGCGATTCCTCGAGGTTCCCGATTGGGACCTCTATGACCTTCAACTGACTTGAATTGACCCCATGGACCATTGCCAGTGCCAGTGCAGCCAGAGTTACCGTGCCGAAGAGTGTCATGCTGCTTGTGATTTGCATCGGCGGAGTTATCAGCTATTTATATCGTGCTATCAGTGCTTACCTCACGTTATCAGTTATCGTACCTCTTGAATTTCATTGGTATTCGATGCACCATGCAATGTGCTGACACCTGGGGGTTACTTTTGGCCAAAGAGAGTTAAGAAACTAAAGTATGAAATGGTATAGTGGAGTTATCGGAAGTTTACAGTGTTATCGGTTATCCAACTTCACGTTATCAGATAACACACCTCTTGAATTTTGTTGGTAATCAATGCACCATGTAGTGTGCTGACACCTGGCGGTTACTTTTAGTCGAAATTCAATGAAATAGTATTGGTGGAGTTATATCGGCTGTTTATATTGTGTTATCAGTGCTCACCTCACGTTATCAGTTAACGTGTCTTTTGAATTCCAATGGTATTCTATGAACCATGATGCAATGTGCTGACACCTGGTGGTTACTTTTAGTGGAAAGTCAGTGAAATAGTATCTGCGGAGTTATTGGTTGTTTATATTACGTTATCATTTATCTTACCTCATGCTATCAGATAACGTACCTCTTGAATTCTGTCAGTTTTCTATGTACCATGTAATGTGCTGTCACCTGGAGGTTACTTTTAGACGTAAGGAGTCATGATACAGGAGTATGAATTATTATCGGCGGAATTATCGGTTATTGATACCATGTTATCAGTTGACTTACCTCGTTATCAGTCAGCTTACCTTTTCATTCATTATATTTTGAATTGCATTGATATCTTGGAAGCATGTCGTGTACCTTAAATCTTCTAAAAAAAAACGCTCATCCCGAGTTTTGGCCTAGACTCCATATTTCGCCCATCTTCAAATCGATGGCTTAATTCAAAAGTAGCGAATAAGTTAATTTGTCAAAAAGGAGATAATTGTACCATTGTGATCCTGGAAGTTTCCCTAATGAACCTAAAGTTACAGAAGTGAAGAGTAGCGAATATCCAACAAGGTATCATCTCTAAAAGTTACAAGTAGTGAATAGTACAATTCGTTAGTTTACCTTTTAAAAATGGCTCGTAACCTGGATTTTTATTAAAATAGAAGTAGCGAACTTGATAATAATCGCTATTTTGTTTTTGTTTTGCATTCACTTTATTCAATAGTTGCACTACTTCACACTTATAAGTTTATTATTAATTTCACTTTCCTGAAGCTTTATCAAAGTCAAACTAGCGAATGTGCATTTTTAAACCTGTCTCAAATTCTTTAATTAATTGACTAATTTAATTATTTAACAAAAATTAGTACATTCCCTATAAAATATACAATTTTTTTTATTTGTTCATCAAATTTCAGCCTTTTAACAATGTTTATTTTCAAATTATAGGCCTACCATTTTTCCATAAAAACGCTATTATCTCTAAAGCAAATTTTAATTTATTCGCTACTTGTGAATTCAGCCATCAGTCTGTTCCAATAATTTATTGCCATTGACCTGCCACCTAGCGTCAGCTTCATTTTCATCATTGGCTTTGGTCCCAAGAAATTTTTAAAAGATAAACTAACGAATGGTACCATTCGCTACTTGTAACTTTTAGGAATGATACCTTGTTGGATATTCGCTACTTTTCACTTCTGTAACTTTAATAATTATAAGTTGAATTAGTTTCTGTAACTTTAGGTTCATTAGGGACACTTCCAGGAAAACAATGGTACAGTTATCTCATTTTTGACAAATTGGCTTATTCGCTACTTTGGAAAAAAGCCATCTAGACTTGTTTTTTTTTGCCATTATCGTGTATTATAAAATATTGAGTCTTTTCACTAACACAAACATCAAAGGGTTTTTGATTAATTTTTCCTGGTAAAATAAGCATTGGAGTCATCAAGTAAATAGAAAGTTTGGTTTGTGGGGTTTCCCTTGAGGTTTAGAGTCTATTATTTGGTACCATTATCCCTTCGTTTCCTGGAATGAAACGTTAAATCTGAAAAGGGGTTAAAGGTCATGATTGTTTAAGCACTCCTTGATCAGTTACTGAAAGGACTGTTACTTCAACTCAACATTTTGTGAAGTTTCTGTGGAAAGATCTTCAAGAATGGTTATCAAGTACGCGTTAGTTCAGTATCGGAATGACTTTGGCCAAATTGATGTTGTCGCTTTATCAGACTTTAAAAATAAGTTGAAACCAAAAAACAAGAAGGATTTTAACAACAAGAAATATTACGATGTGTTATGGCCGCCATCAACAAACGAAACTAGCGGTATTATGAGAAATGGAAAACCACTTATTGCTCCAGCGTATTATAAAGCTAAAATAATATTACTCGGAGGTAAGGCTTTCTGTTAACACTTTACCCATTTAAGCGCCATCTGTGTTGAGTACATTCCAAATTGATTGCTCAATTCAGAAGTGACGAATAAGCCAAAAGCTTCTTTTGAGATAATAGCGTTTTTATGGAAAAACTGGTATAATTTGGAAATAAACAATGTTGAAAGGCTGAAATTTGGTGAACAGATAAAACTATATTTTTTAGGGAATGTGCTAATTTTTGTAAATTAATTAGATTAGTAAATTAATTAGTCATTTGAGAAATAAAAGGATTAAAAATGCACATTCGTTAGTTTGACTTCGATTAGTTTTGCAGGAAAGAGAAATAAATTAAGTGTGAATTAGCGAATGGGCTCATTAGTTTGCATATTGAATAAGAAGATTAAAAAAAAGCGAGCGAAAATTGTCAAATTCGCTACTTGTATTTTAATAAAAATCCAGGTTTAGAGAAATCTTTAAAATGTAAACTAACGAATTGTACCATTCACTACTCGTAACTTTTAGGAATGATACCTTGTTGGATATTCGCTACTCTTCACTCCTGTAACTAACAATTATTGGTTAAATTATAATTTCTGAAACTTAAGGTTCATTAGGGACACTTCCAGGATCACAATTATCTCATTTTTTGATAAATTGGCTTATTCGTCACTTCTGAATTAAGCCATCGATATTTTACAAAATTCCAGTATTACCTATAACAGGCTTTTGAGTGCATAGAAAGTGTTGGCACCTGGTGGGAGAGTTTTCCCACAACTGTATAAGTTGGGTTACAGGGTTCCCACACATTAAAAAAATTCCAGGATTTTTTTTCAGGTATTTTAAGGACTTTTCAAACAAAGATTACCTACCCAAGTTAATATTTTTTTTTTAATAATTCAAGATTGTTTCTTGTCCATAAGCTTTTTTGCCCAGAAACACTCACAAATGGACTAAAATGCACCAAAAAGGCGAATTTCTCCATTGAAATGTTTTCTAAAAAAAATTTAAATGATTTTGTACATAATGGCAAAAAATGGCTGCCGCCAATTTTAATTTTTTCCTTAAAAACACTTAAAAATGGGCTAAAATCGCTATGCCTATTCTCCATTAATTTTTTTTTTTTAAATTTGGGCAGCAAGCGAAAATTTTAAGGTTTTTGTACAAAATTGCAAAAATTGACAGAAAACAGCACCGCAGGCGACATTTTTTTTACTCAAAAACACTAAAAAAAATGGGTTGAAATTCACCAAAAATAGGGCTACCTATTTCTCCATTAAAAATTTTTCTTACAAAACTTGGACCGCAGGCGAAAATTTAAATAAGGTGTACAAATTTACAAAAATTGACAACAAATAGCGCCGCAAGCAAAATTGTTGCTCGAAAACACTCAAAAATATTCTGAAATAACCAAAAGCCATAAATTCCAGGACTTTCTAGGATTTCCAGGACTCGTGGGAACCCAGTGTTATTTCAAATAACATTATGTTACGATACAAGTATACAAATTTTAAGTAAT
The DNA here is from genome assembly GCA_034700285.1 of Proteroiulus fuscus. Lineage (NCBI taxonomy): Eukaryota > Metazoa > Arthropoda > Diplopoda > Julida > Blaniulidae > Proteroiulus > Proteroiulus fuscus. Next base: position 12,210 of record JAQIXP010002446.1, read on the forward strand.
TACTTTCAGCTAATAGAAAAACTTTGGAAGCACAACTAAGCAAAGCTGTAGGTTTTGATGATCCTGTACTGATCTCAACTGGCAATGATTCAGATTCGTCCATCAAAGAGATTAATTTACCAACAAAAGTCAAGGTATATTTATGTAATTTTATTTCTCCATTTTTGAAAATATCTCCACTCGGTACCAATAATTTCTGATATGAGCACGCCACCTAGCGCCAGTTTTGGTTTGATCGTTCACTGTTGCCTACCATGGACAGCCAACATAAAACTGACGCTAGGTGGCGGGCCTAGGTTAAAAAAATTATTGGAACCGTGTCTAATGTTTTGCTTTACATGAAGTTTCACGGCGATGGCTTAATTCAGAAGTGACCAATACGCCAATTGGTCAAAAATGACATAATTGTACCATTGTGATCCTGGAAGTGTCCCTAATGAACCTAAAGTTACAGAAATTAATTTAATCAATAATTGTTAAAGTTACAGAAGTGAAGAGTAGCGAATATCCAACAAGGTATCATTCCTAAAAGTAACAAGTAGCGAATGGTACAATTTGTTAGTTTATCTTTTAAAAATTTCTCGAGACCTGGATTTTTATAAAAATACAAGTAGCGAATGTGTCAATTTTTGCTCATTTTTTTATTTTGTTGTTGCATTCTTTTTTTTTTCAATGGGCAAACTAATGAATGTGCAGATGCGCTACTTCATACTTCATTTATTTCGCCTACCTGCAAAATTTATCAAAGTCAAACTGACGAATTTTCATTTTTAAGCCTTTTATTTCTCAAATTACTTATTAATTGACTAATTTAATTATTTAACAAAAATTAACACATTTCTTATAAAATAAATATATATTTTCTATCTGTTCACCAAATTTCAGCCTTTTAAAATTGTTTATTTCAAAGTTATACCATTTTTGATTTTTCCATAAAAATGCTATTATCTCAAAACCCACTTTTTACAAATTCGTCACTTCTGAATTAAACCATCGACATGTTTATTTGCAAATTGTTTATTCTTATTGTCATGCCGTACAGATGAAGTTGGATGCAAATATCAGTGATCAAGTTGAAGACTCACAACTGAAGAATAAGGTCGAGGAAGAGCCACTTTGCGAGCCTTCTACAAGTACTGTCCAAATGCTGCAAACGCCAGACCCGAAGCAAATGTGCAAAAAAGATGCAAAAATCCAAAAATATAAGGCCAACTTCCGTAAAGAGAGAGCTAAACGTAGAGAGTCAGAGGAGCTGGTGCTAAAGCTCGAGAAAAAAGTGGAAAAATACAAAAAATACAAAATAATTGTAAAAGGACAGCAAGTTTGTAAGTAATTCTGATTTATAATTGATGCTGTCACACAAAATTGTAGCATAAAGAATGTTCCCGATTTGAGAATATATCAGTGTCTTAATTTAAAAGTAGTGAATGAGCCAAAAATGAGATATTTGCGTTTTTATGGAAAAAATGTATAATTTGGAAATAAACAATGTTAAAAGGCTGAAATTTGGTGAACAGAAGTAACAATATATATATTTTATAGGGAATGTGCTGCTAATTTTTGTTAAATAATTATATTAGTAAATTAATTAAGTCATTTGAGAAATAAAAGGTTTCAAAATGAAAATTCGCTAGTTTGAATTTGATTAAGTTTGCAGGAAAGCGAAATCAATTAAGTGTGAAGTAGCGCATGTGCACAATTATTAGTTTGTTTTTGAGTAAAAAGAATGCAAAAAAATGAGCGAAAATTTTCAAGTTCGCTACTTGTATTTTAATAAAAATCCAGGTCTCGAGAAATTTTTAAAAGATAAAACTAACGAATGGTACCAGTCACTACTTGTAACTTTTAGGAATGATACCTTGTTGGATATTCGCTACTGTTCACTTAACTTTAGCAATTATTGGTTAAATTTAAGGATGCTTCCAGAATCACAATGGTTCACTTATGTCATTATTGACAAATTGGCTTTTTCGCTACTTCAGAATTAAGCCATCAAAGTTGAACTCCTGTGATGTTCTAAAACAAAACTTTTGAGTATCTCTCTCTCCATAATTACTAGTAGGCCTACTTATCTATTCTTGTTATTATTGGTAACATCATTTATGCTGTCCCTGTAGGATGTAGATCTTAATTCATTCTAAAAAAATACTTTTCTAGCTGATGATGAGAAGGCAGCAACAGAAGAAGACCTTGAAATTGATAGCGAAAAGGATGGAAAAGTATGGATTGCTTTCTATAAAAAATGCAGTTTCATGCTATGTTCAAAAAATATCCGGACTGTTTGAATTGCACGCCAATAATTAAATGTAGTGAGATTTGCTTGGTCACATTGTTTAGCAGAGAATCTAACGAAATGTCAGTACCTTCTGTTTTCCAAGCTACAGAAAATTCAATCAAACTGTTTTCTGTGCAATCAGCTAATTTTCAACATTTTTGCAATGTGAATGTTCACGGCTGATGACGCAGTAACTACAGAAAGACAACTGAGTCACGATCTATCATGGACCCTCCGGAAAGGGCCCATGAAGACAAAAGGTTCCTCAAAAATATAACTGGCGATGAGATATCGATCTGTCTACTGCTTTGACGTGAAAACCAAAGTAATTGTTGCTCCTCGAGAACACTCTTTGCAAAAATTCGGAATGAGTGTTCTCGAGGAGCAGCAATTACTTTGGTCTTCACGTTCGTCGATCGCACAGAAAAGGCTGTCACTGATACTGTTGTGGCTTGCCAACTATTTAAAGTACAATGTAGCAACAAATGAAACACGAGGTTATAATATTCGTTGTAGTCAGTTCCAATCAGGGGCATAGCAAAGGTAATAAAATTGGTTGGGGGGGGGGGGGGGGGGGGGGGGCACAAGT
>JAQIXP010002447.1:0-15069 GCA_034700285.1 Proteroiulus fuscus
CCTGGATGCATGCTGTCTGACATGAATGCATCATAGCCAAAATATTATGCCACAGGACCAAAAATTATGACTTATTAGGACTTTTTTTATGACCTAGCAAAACTTATGACCTTTTTATGACTTTTATGACCTAGTAGACACCTTGCTGGTCCATTCAGCCAAAATTGAATAATTTCCAATTTTTTTTAGAATAGATTTAACAGAGCTAAGGCATATTCCCGGAATAAAAAAAAATTAAAATATGTAAACTTACTTTGTTTGCACTCCTGTCCGGCAATAACGGGTTCAATTCCCAAGATTGGCTGTCCTGACTATGGTGCTTGTGGTGTTTTTCACAATTCCTCCAGACAAACAATAGAATAATTACCAAAAAGAATAAAGGAGCATAATATCAGTAAAAATAATAACAAAATATACCAAAAAGTTTTATTGTTTGTAGGATGCTCACCAATCGTGCTATCTCCGGCTAGTTAAAGTTCTTAAATCAATCTAAATGCACTTGCGTAAACAACAAAAATTTGGTCTTCAACCTACTTTTGAAAAAAAAAAAAAAAAAAAAAAAAAGAAGGTTAATCACAATTTCACAAGGCCATTTAGATCGCATTTTAAAATCTCGTAAAAAAAAATAATCATGAATGCACGATTAACGTGAAACATTTTTTTATTTCTTGCGGAGCCAAATCGGTACTGTCCATGCAGATATCACTTTGAGATTAAATAACAGAGTAGTACAGTTGGGTTGGTATAAACGGAGCCTGCACAAATAGTCCTCCGTTAACACCTCCGACTCCTCCGTTGTTTGTTTTTTTTCGCATCGAGTTCTCGAATGGTACTTTACACAAAGTTGGTCACTTCCAGTGGTCGCACACACGCACACACTTCGCTGCATCACAAATCGGGTATCAAAGGAGATTTATAGTAAAGAGACTGAGATAAATGGCTGAAGACACTTTAAAATCGATGGAGTCTGCGCCAAATCACACTGCAGCTAGTAAATCGACGTCTGCGCCGTTTATTGGTATTTCGAAAAATTCGACGGTGCGGGCACAAAAAAACTGCTCAAAAATCAATTTGCGAGCTTTTTGACGGGTGTTAAATATGCAAGGAAAAATCAGGTATTAAGCCATCGATAACCATCAATTATTTCTAAACATAATTATCACTATACATAAATGCTGATATACAATTTGGCTTTTAATTAATCCCCCAATTAGTAAAAAAAAGACGTTCTCAACCTTTAAAGTATTAAAATATTATTTCTGCACCACATCATAAACAGTCTCTCGACAGTTAATTGTACATTAAATCGGACTAGGAAAATGGCAGCTTAATGCAAAATTGTATTTAAAGAGATTTAAGCCCAGCATTTTTGCCTGCAAGTAGTGCCAATGAAGTTTTAGTCAAGATAATTCATCACATTTGCACAAATTCGGCCAAATTTTCACCTATTAAAAAAGCCCAAAGTGAAAAATTATGGTCTATCCCTCTTTTATCATAAGTAAATATTAAAAAGGGAGTAAATGGCAATTTTGATACGTTGTCATTTGAATCATTTTTAAATTGAAGTAAAAAAGACAGTTCTACTTAACAAGGGACTCCAGGAAAAATTGGTAAAAATTTCAAATAACATTTACTTATGAGTAAAGTAATAAATAAATTAAAGCCAGATTTCAAAATCAAGTCAACCTACAATCGCAAAATCCGAACAAGAACATTCTCAAAGGATCCTCTACGTTCAAACAACCATTAAAATGAAGTTAAAAGGTCAGCTTTCAGCCTTTTCAGTTCAAAACAAATTCAAAATAGGCAACGTATTAAAGATGGATTCTCCTTACCAAATTTTTATATACACGCAGTGTATTTTATATGTATTTCAATGCAAGTGCATATTCCAGCAAACCAAATGCACTTGGCACGTGCCTCGAGCATTAATTTGAAACAAAAATTTAATAAGGAGAATGCATATTTAGAAGCACAAAAAATTTCGCAAAGTATGGGAGAGAGAGCATTGTAACAACGACTGCACTAGTTAGCGAGAAAAGTACTCTTTAAATCGTGCTATTGAACAACATGATTAAATCTTCATTGGGATCCTGTATGAATCTCAATGCAGAAAAATCATCGTCGCCGTCACTACAAAACCTCGTACCTCCAAGTTTTCATGATTTTAAGATGCGAGGGTCATTCGATTATAAAGACAAAAAAGTACGTTGCTTTAAAACCCAATAACTCCATAACATAGGCAACGCCCTCTATTAACATCTCATAATGCATTCAACACCTTTCTATTTTGAAGTTTTATATGCATTTCCCAAAAAATCAAAGTCTTTGGAGTTAAAGAGGTTTTGAAGTGATGGCAACGATATTCAAAACTCTTTGTGTGCAGTATACGAAACGGTCACGATTCACACTGGTTATCAAGCTTTTCAAGGCAAATAACCAAAACAATGTATGTTTTTTTACAAAATAAAAGTGCATAAATAATACCTAAGTTTAAAATATCAAAGAATTTTCAGTTTGCTGAACCTTGAAACTTTAGATTCGCTGTTTCAAGAATTGCCAGTGCAAACCGTGAATAGAAATTAAATTTACAAAAACAAAAAACAACGATGGCAGTGCTGGTCAGGGTATGTATTTGTGCCAAAGTGCGATTTTCAGGCTAAATGTAAAAGGCTGTAAAAAAAAGCATAATTCATGGGTAAATTACAATACTTAAAAAAATAAGTTTAAACTATAAAGCCGTCTCTTAATTACTGTATTCATTTATTTTGTAGTGCCAATTTTATATTTAAAGTCTAAAGAATTATTGCTTTTATCAGTTCAAAACTAGCTTTACAATGATTACAAATTTCCAATAATGGGGGGATGTTAGACCCTCACCTCTGGAATGATAGACGGGTCCTACATAATAAGTGGGTCCCAATTATTGGCGGAATTCACGATTACTACAGGACCAGATCACGTGCAGGGACTTTAAAGCAGCATTTAGTCTGCTTATAATCAATTAAAATTCCTTTGCAGAAATTAATCACCTTAACTCTGAACTGTATTTTCTGCAAAATATAAACCGGTATATTTATCATAGAATCCATTAAAATGTTCACAATTATTAAAATTTCTATGCATTATTATTAAAATAAATAAGGGACGATTCCCTATAACGGGCTGGTATCCAATAGTAGACGTGTCCCGAAAGTATTAAATTGAATAGTAGACCCACCCTTTATTAGGACATTTATGGCATGCCCATGTTTTTTTTTAAAACTTAAACATTGTTGCCTGAAAATCATACATGTTCCCCTCAACAATTCATTTGACTTCCCAGAGTTTGACCTATTTGGTACATATTTTTGTATAAATTACTTTAAAACTATTCGTTAACGAGGAAACAGCTTTTGCAGTGTCATCTTGCCGATCAGATGCGCCAAACTCTTAAAAAGTATGAAAAATTCCATCAAATTTCTATATAAATTTAAATATAAAATTCGGCAAGAATGTTCCTTACACAACTTTAAATTATATTTTAAAGACAATTTAATAGTCGGATATTTTTCATACTTTTTCAAGCTTAATCGCTCTGCATTCGGGGACGTACGAGTAAGTTCGGTTTTAGCAAATGAAAGACGAAAACGAAAGCTAATTTAGAAAGAAAACTGCAGAGGAAACTTCTAGGAAGTCATCCGAAATTTAAAGCAAGAGTACAATTCAGATTGTTGCAACTAATCAAATTGCAAAAAATTTAAAAGAAACAAAAGCAATGCTTAAACGAATGAAAGGTCGCTGCGATCAAAAATTTTGGCTTCTGCTGTTTAGGGTGGAAGGGAACGGGTGTAAGATGCAGAGCCATCGGGGGATAGGCTGAACTATTATAAAACTGAGACCGGGGGAAAACAGGAGATGCTGCTATACATGGAATTATATTTACACGTGCCACTGGATACCAAGATGCACAATGACGACCTGTAGGAGTTGACGGATCCCGGCAGAGGTCGTGCGGTGGTGGCGGTGGCGCTGGAAGGCGAGTGCAAGATAAGAGAGTTGAGACGTCGCCACGCGGATGAGGGGGTTAGGGAGGTCGTGGAAGTTGCACCGACGACGTTAGTTCGACGACATTCGTGAACGGGTAAGGAATTGCCACAGCCAGTACGTAGCAGAGGATGCGCGACACTATGACAGCGTGAAAAGAGGCCCGGCATTGGACGTGCTCGCCGGCGCCTGCCGTCCGTGTTTAGCACTGGATGGCTTCAGATATTCATCACTCGCTAACGTAAGAACATCCACGCGATCCTCCTTCCTATATTGTAGGCAACGACGGATAAAGGCCTACACAACGGTGAAAAAGGCGACAAATCAATTTCATATTTCAAAAACAAAAAGACTGATATCCGGTTCCATTACCCAATTTGTTCTCCTTACTAGGAAGTTCTCAAATAATTTTCATAAAATTTAGTTTAAAAAAATAGTCAATTCTTTATAATTAAAAACCTTAAATGCTTATTCGACAGTTCAGCATTCACACGAAAGGTCTTGAGATGAAACTAAAGTTGACTCGACATGAGCTTACTACTGCGTAAATGGCATTATGCCAACTATCTCTATACTACATCGGGTTGAATCGAATTGAACACAATGACATCGTAACAATATAAATACCAGAGCCCAAACCAAGTTTTGAGTACAAAATATCAGACTATCAATAAGCAGCTAATTCAGCTTGTTGCACCTTAAAATTGCTTTTAAATTACCTTTGCTTCTGTGCTAACAGCTGGTTTAGGGGGAAATTCCACGTCAGTGGCCTTTAAGATTATGTTTTCTTCTAGGATGGTGGCCTGTGACTGATTGTGGCCAAAAGGCTGATGAAAACAATTAAAACAAATACATTAAAAGAAATGATAATGGCAGTTCTTGGCTGCAAAAGCTGCAAATAGCAAACACACTTACTTTTTTGCCATATAGGCACTGATAAAAGATAACACCGACGCTCCACACATCAACTTTGGATGAGATCTTAGGTGGAGTTTTGCCTACGACAAAGCACTCGGGTGGCAAATACCTAAACACCATGGTTGCAAAATACAACTTGTTATACTTTTTTTTTCAGGACAGAAATTACTCGGCCTTCATGATAAAACACAAAAAAAAAAGTTCACTTCTCACCAGTAGGTTCCAGCGCCTTGAGAGGTCAAATCCATGCCGTGTTCGGGGCTGTAATTCTCCTCATCCATTATCTTACTGAGGCCGAAATCCGTTATTTTAATTTCTCCGCAGACCGTGCCACCGCACAGAAGGATGTTGCCTACGTTTCGTGGAATAAAATCAAAAAGTTAATCAATTGGTAAACGTATGGACAATCGACACCCGCAAAACGGTGCACGCGCACGGTCCCACCTGGTTTAAGGTCATAGTGAATGACTGGAGGTTTGATCTCGTTCAAATACTTGAGTGCACTGACCACTTGCATCACGATGGAGCGGGCTTCTCTCTCAGGAATTGACTTGTGTTGTTTGAGGTAGAAGTCCAGGTCGTGACCATCACAGTACTCCAGAACGGTGCAAAAGCTTCGAAAAAGAAAATCGAAGTGTGAAAACGGTCACACCTCGACCAAAATGACGGGTCAAACTGCCAAATATTTTACTGCAATCCTTACGAATTTGCATCGATCTCGAAAACATCGTAAAGCTGTACCACGCGAGGATGATTCAAGGACTTGTGAATATTGTACTCCCGTAGTGCATGCCTGATGGCAGAAAATAACAAGAATATACAATCTCAAAACAGCAAATAATTCACGAATAAAAAAAGGCAGATTAAAAGACTTTAAAAAATAGATTACTTGATGTAATTGGCTTTTTTATCGTCCTTCCAGTCTTTATTTAATTGATGAATTTTACAGGCTACATATCGCTGCTCTTTCAGGTCGAATGCCTGTAAAAACATTTAATTTCAATGAGAAAAATGACGAGCGCATGCAGACAAAAGACAGTGCACAAAATGTACCCGCTGTACCTTATGAACTTCGCTGAATCCTCCCTTTCCTAATAGCTGAAGTAGAAGATACCTATCGTTTAGCGTAGGATGATTGTTAAACCTAAAGTATGCATCACGTAAGAAATGGGAAGGAGTACGTCATAAATAAATAAACGCGATGGAAAATTGCTTTAAAAAAAAGCAAAAAAAAATCGGCATCAACTTACCGTGAATTAGTATTTAGTCGACAATACCTCGACTGGTCTTCATTATGTATACGTTTTAATTCCCTAATATGGAGATTTCTTTCCCTTTCCAGCTTCTCCATCTCCAGCTGAACATCAGCATCCTCCTTTTTAAGGGCATTTTGCCTCAATTTTAAAATCTCATCCTGCTCATAAAATTCTTGCCAATTTAGGCTTCTAGTGGGAGAAATAAAACCGCTATTAAGCACCGAACAAAGGTGAATGCACGACCTTCGGGGTAGAGAAAGCGCAATTTACTCTTTCGGAGCTTCGGCTTTGGCAAAATCCGTCCCGTTCGTCATATTGGTCCCCACGTTACCATTGCCAGCTTTATTTTTATGTTGTGCCGGCGTTGGTTTTCTCTTTCCCAGCAGCTTCCTTTGTCGATCTATTTCCTCCCGTTCCGACGACAGTTCCTCCTGTTTCCTTTAAATTTAAGATTTTACAGTCGTCAAGGGCTGACCCGAAAAAAACCTCACCCGATAAGGTAACTAGGAAAATACCACTCACTTTAAAAGTTCGGTGAAAGCGTAACCGTCCACCCAATTTTCTACAAAACTAGCTCCTTGTCGCTGAGTTATGAACTGCCCGAGCCTTAGCCTATTCTGCATACATTTTTGCCTCGATGCTTTCTTTTCCATCGAAGACTAGAAACGAAAAAAAATGCACACACGCTTTTTGTTAGAATAATATGATTTTACGCTCACTCGGGGGAATCCTGCAATGCTACGGGAAGTACAGGATGGTAATAACGTGTCGCCACCTATTTCTAAAGCCCTTTTGGCCCAACTTTTGATTTAAAAAAATTTTAAATTTTGCAGACAATTTCATGCTTTAAATAGTAGTAAAGCAGACCTTATTTACTTCTTGCTAAGCTTTAAATATTTCAAATTTTTTGCTTGACTTTTAAGGTCAGTGGCTACATTGGCAGACTTCAAAACTAACACTTTACAAATCAAACTATTAAACCACTCACTCAGAAAGTAAAAAAACACCTAAAAACCAGCAAAAATTTACTTTAAACACAAAACTATAAGAAAGAGCATGAGGCATTATCCGACATCAGGGCATTACCAACGTTGCAACGTTGGGACTTTGGAATAGAATACAATTCCACTTACCTTTTCTATTAATAACTTTTTCACAACATCTATACATTTTTGCATGTTATCTTTATGTTGTTCTATTAATTTCTGTTGGGCTTGTAACTGCCTTCTTAACTCTTCGCTCGACTGAAAACACAAAGAACGGCATAGAGTTTAAAACACCAAATTAGCAATCGGCTGCAATTAAGCTCTTTGAAACTAACCCTTTGTAATTCGTCTATTTTATTATCTCTCATTTCTAAATCTGATGCAGATTTACTTTCTAGTTCTTTGATCCTTTGAATTGTTAAATCAGTCTGAAAAAGAGATAAAACCATTGTACGCAAAAGTTAAGTCGATTCTCTCTATCGGCAACGATCAATCGTACTAGCAGCAGCATACCTGAATAGTTTTGCAACTCGTCGTCGCCGTCTGCGGCCGCGGTGGATGCATGTACGCACCATAATCGGAACCAATAACGCTATTAGGAGGGGAACTTATGATATTCTGAGGTGACTGGGGTTCACGGTACTGTAGAAACAAAATGTAATAAACATAAACATAAGTTAAATTATTTGTAAGGCCAAAGCTTGAACAACAAACAGTAAATCAAAATTTAAAGGAATTAAGTCGGACGAATGTACGAATGATAGCAAGTCCTGCTGGAATTTATGATTAAACACTGTCCATGCACTGCCATAGGCCTACACACACAACACACATTAACGACCATTTCACGCTGATCACTTATTTGCAAACCTTCATAGCACAAGTTTTATGATCCATTATAATAATCATCTGTGCTAGAACAGATGCTTATTATTGATCCTTTTTTCTTACGTTCTATAAGACAATGGAATAATCTTCCTACACAAAAATTGTTCGAAATTTAATTTAATAACTATTGATGTTTAAGTCACTATTGACGTGGGAATCTCCTAATCGTGGGATAACTCCCCTACCAACTGGCATCACGATATGCTGATCGTAGGGTACCGAGCTGAAGTGATTAGAATTAATTTAAGGTTTCAACTAACATTTAAATTACAGGCGTTTTGGTGAACTGCCAGAAACAAAGGTTAATAATAAGACATTTAATTTCACCCAAACATTCTACCTAAAATTCCTAATAACGAAAATTCAGTAGTTGTACATTTTTACTACGAGTTAGGCACCATTAACCAGCAAATGGAATAATGTAACAACGACCACGCAGTAAATCATAGTATTCCTTCTAAATCACAATTTATAGTAAGTTGGTTAGCGGACTTATGACTCAATGCATTTAGTAAGACTTGGATTCTGGAATTCGTGACAGCCCGATACTTAAAAATTTATAAAAAACGTGCAAATTGCTATTTTAAGTAGCAGCATCATGTGCTTTACCCAATACCTTCGACACACCAATGATATGAACTTCCTCATATCTAAACTCAAGTACATTTGATAAATGTTAATATAATTTCAAAACGAAGTTTTTGGAAATCCTGTTATCTAAACAAAAATTAATTTTATTTTTTAAACTTTCCATAGCTTCCCAGGGATAGTAATTCAACCTTATTATCTAAACTAAACAACACTGAACTAAGCCCCGATTGTCACGCAATACTCCACGGATATTTTCCCCAACTTATCCAGAAGACCATACCATTTCCCCCGAAATGGTATCATTTTTCTGAATTGTATCAAACTTGAATTATAGTTTAATCGAACCCAGCAAACGTCCCCCACGACTAAAGTCCCACTTTGAGAATTATCGTATCTCCGATTACCGAGAAACATCCGCCACTCCGAAGAACGACTTTCCACAAGCATATTTACTGCATAATTTGCTTTCCATACGATCTTCAGTTTGCAAAATTGCATTTTAACTGTGCCAATCGGCCATTAATTTCGACCCGCAAGTTGCCGGGTAAAATACCACGTGCACATTTAATATCATTCATGCCATCTCGCCGCATCCCGATTCAAAAGGCACCTGGTAATAAACGCTATAAACTTAACTAATCTAGACTAGGATTGCGCTTGCATTTCAACGGCTACTATGTATTCATTTCTCAAAAGACTTAACCACGTTTAGAATGAAATCTACTTGCCATTGGAATGCCCGAACCGTTGTACATGCGCATAATAAGCTCGTGCCCATTTAGTGCCTAAAAATGGGAACAAAAGAGAAATTTAGAAAATGAATGGGATGATGAATTCAAGATGAACATTTGATGTCTCTATAATGCACTGATGAACAACTCGTCTTATTGCCCCTCCTCCATAAAGCCTGTTATTGAAATTTAAGAAATTCGACCTTAAGAACAGGTGAATTTGGACTTTTGATCAGAAGATTAAACTATGATAAAGAAAACTATTGAAATGTTTTCAACAATTTGCATAAAAATTATGCAATACAAATTATGATCCCTTTGACCCCAGGCTTGACAGTGCAAAGTCAAGCTAATTCTAAGATAGGCCTACAACTGCATTTAACAGGTAATGAGCGACATAGAAATGGAAAACTAAAAAAGCCACATGCAAATAGTTCCACGCAATGAATACAACGTGTGGAAGAAGAAGAACTTCATCGATAACATGTACGAGTATGAAGGTTTGCATTATGAATGTTTATGTTTATAAGGTTCAAGGTAAATCAGCTTCAGTTCATGTGCAACCAGAAACAACAGTATTTGTTTCTACCAAACTATTACTGAAGCCCACATTTGTGGCCACTTTTGGATTTTGGATTTAGCCACAAATATATTTTGAATGGTACCAGTTTTGACTTCGTCATAATCAATCCCACTAAGGTAACAATAGCACTGAACTACAAAACGTGCAACCAATGGTATATGCTGGCGCTAAACAAATATCTGGTAGATACATTTCAAAGATGTAAGCATGTCCAAAATTACTCATCTTCCGGATTTTTCCAGACAGACCCCAACTAACACGATACATTCGGGATCCCAAATCCATATCTCTTTGTGCTGTGCGTACCTCTTAAGCATTCATGAAAGCTCTTTCAGCTTTTATCTCTCAAATTCATCAGAAAGTCTTATTTAGTTCATTGTAACCGTTTGTTTATCATAAATGAAACATCATTACACTCACAAACATGCACACTCTTAGAAACTGCAGTCAACCAAATGTAGTTATATAAAGTGTAGGGGCTAATAGATCTCATTGCATAGAAACTACTTTCTGGGGTGAACACTTGTAGCAAAACAACAAAGTTAAATACCAAAACCTTGACAACAAATTCTTTAGAAGTATATGCAAGTGGTGGTGGGGTGGAATTCTACGGGCAACACAACTTATTCGACCTTAAACACCCAAGCAAGTGCAGTGCCTGCAGGCCTTGAGGAGAAAGGAAGGGAGGAAGAACAGAATGAGGAGATAGTACAGAGGGAAGGAATGCGATCGTCGTATATGAGAAAAGTTCGGTAAACTGGTTACTGGGACGAAACAGGAGATGAGCGGAACGGCAGGAGGGCACCCATTCTCAACAATCCCCCAGACTCCCACCGCCGCTGTGCTCGGGCTCAATACACCCCCCCCCCCTCCTGCGGGACGGGAGGAACCCGTTACTGGGATGGCAGGGAACGTTTCCCATATACGGCAGTCGGGGCCGACTTTTCGCGGTACTGCCCCAGCATTCGCCGAAGGACCATGGAAAACCACGAAAACCAAAGTCAAGGTAGCAACCTTGCGAAGAAATATTTGCAGGTATCCCGATCAAAGAAATATGGGCATGATGATGCTCAGCTATAGATCTGGGCAGCAGTTCTGCCCGTCAATCGGGAGATCGGGGTTCAATTCAAAACATGGGCTATCTTGATCATGGTTTTAGGATTTCTCAGACCACTCAGGCAAAAGTAAGAAAAGTATCCTTAAAACGTTGGCCACGACAGCATAAACCCTTTCCTCTAAAGAAGGGTATTAAGCTGCACGGGGTCATAGCCCAACACGAGAATGTACGAATACTCCATTCCTTCATAGTACTGATATCAAGAATTAGTCAGTCGCCGTGAAGTCCCATTCTTTCCCATTCCTATCACTTTATCCCACCAAATAAAGGAGCATGCTCTAATAAACCAGCCACAACTAATTTCACACTGCATTTATATGATTTTCGTATTCACAATTAAGCTCGTAATTAGATAACAACAAACACGGAAATGATAGGTTGAGCAACTGAAATATTTCCTATTTCTACCAAAAAACCCTACAGCGATTGGCATACAACTCTTACCACTATATACAAAAATTCTTTCCTCAAAATGAACCACATTTTCTTATGCTAGCACGCTCTCTCATTGGAGATATTACGGTACCAGTAAAGATTTTGCATTTAGCATATACTATGGCTAAAGCCTGCCGTAAACAAAACCTCGAATCGATCGCTATGCTCATCTAAGCCTACATTTACAGAATGATTGTCTGCAACCGATTACAAAAATCCAGCAACTGTACTCATCAATTTCAAAAGTTTACGGCAAAAATCTGACTTAAGCTTTCCAATCATGTGATTGCAACTGGACTATAGCTGGACGACAGTCGAGTAGCACTTCAACATTTAAATACATGAGTGGCGAGTGCGAAACAACGAAAAAAAAAAAATCATGGAACTTACTGTATTATATGCCTGCGGAGAAGGGGATTTGGCCCCACCTAGCCTTACTGGGCTATTAGATTGGTGCTACAAAAATAAGAGAAAACACATCAGTGCCTAGCTAACAAGACTATTACAATGGCTATTCGTGTAATTCAACCTACCTTAAAATATTCATTTATTTTACGTCCTCCATCCCCTCGACCCCCTTTACCTGCAAACGAATAGAAGGTCAAAACCTCGAATGGACAAATCCAAAGCACGCTTAAACGCCATGCCTATCGCCGGCATCCTCCTTACCCGTTCCCCCACCGCTGTCCTCTTTCCGTTTTCTTTTCCTCTCCGACCCTGTAGGAGTTCTTGGCACCTGTTTTTCAGGAGTCTACGACGAGTGGGAGAAAGAGAGAACAACATGAGACCAAACACGAGGGAATCACGTTCGTCTTTTGGGCCTCCTTACGTCTGGATCTTTATCACTATGTGAGGAACTAAAACTGGCATTGCTCATATTGGAGTCCTGGCTCTGACTTTGGTTGGCACTGGCATTGTTGCTGCCAGGTATACTATGTGTGGACACGGGAGGTTGACTCTGAAAACACAAGAACAGTATCGCGTCAGTTTCCCATTGCTGTAACTTTCTTTTAATTAAAAGTAGCCTAAATATAAATAATCCTCTAAACTTTCCCAACAAAACTAACCCCCTTTCTGTTTTAGTATTTCATGTTCCTAAACAATCTAGTAATGGTACCTATTCAACAGTGTGAACGTCAAAAAGCATATACATCTGCCCAATTTTCAGCTGCAGGTTATGAAAAAGTGTAAGCCAGTAGTTTTAAGATTTTGACTTTAAAATTGGCCTAAAAAAATTTCCCAAACGTTTCATTTTTCACTGTAAAAGAGTACCGGTACCAAGGATTCTTGATTGTACATTGTCCTTTAAAGGAACAGATAAGCACAATCAGAGTTAATGTGGGGCCAAGTATTCAGCCTGAAATTGACACGAAGACTAGGTGTAAATTTTTTGATGATGGATCCAACTGATAAGAGCGCTTGTACAAAGATTAAAAATTGCTCCGAAAACACATCCATTGTAAGGATAAAATGTGAAAGGGGTCACGGATCTGCTTATTCAAAATGGCCTTCAAGACGTTATGATGAGACCAGTGTTGTGTACACGAAAACGACCACCCTATATACTCGTAATTAGGCTTAAAATGTACAATTTTTTTCACTAGCGATCGCCGCTATTTCAATCCTCAATCTCATTCAATCGTAGCAACGATACATACCAAAACTAGCCACATTAGATATGCAATAATAATCTGGCTTCATTTTTACGCAGATTTTCGAAATTTCTGCTCGCAACAGCCACAAAGCTGATTTTTCATGTAAACGTCCTGCGTGCGAGCTATATAATGCCTGAACACAGGCAAAACCTTATGCTTTGGCTATTGGGGAGATTTTACACACAGGGAGGAGAAATAACACATACAACAAGAGAGATAGAAAAATAAAAGAGATGCAGAAAGAGAGAGAGAAACAGAAAGGAAGAGTGTCTCGTCATTGAGCGACATCTAGCGGACTCGGTCTCGGTAGCATTTTTTTAACTTTTGTCTCTCAGTTATCAAACATCACACACGCACGGAATGCACAAGCGATAATATTAAAGTAAAAATAATAACGAGGTTATTTTGTCTTTCTTTTGGGCGACTATTCAATCATAAACAGTAGCCATTTTTATTAACACCCGTTTGGAATGGACACTGCGCTTGCGCGGGCCAATGCACGTGGAGCAACATGGCGGATGACAATTCCAGATTTTTAATATTTAAATTTTTACAGAAATGTAAATATTTTAATAATACGCACTTGTAATAGGTAAAAATATGGTAACAGATGGTTAAATGTCAACACCGCTTCATATTTGTTATTTGCTAGTTATTTTTTTTTTTAACACACAATTTATAATAATTACGTAATAGTCCTATTTAATGGTCGTATTATTCAAGATCATGACTAGGGAGTTATTTTGCGTCACTCCAACTGCTTCTTACGATAAAAATGACAACTTGTGTATTGAATAAAGTTATCTCATTTAATTACATTTTTTTATGAATTCGTTATTTTTTAATTGGTAATAATTATTACTCCGAGAATTATGAATTTAGTTGTATCCCATATGAATCAAATTGAAGTCAAATCGAAAAGAAGCCGCCATAATAGGAGTCCAATTGACAGTCAATTCAACACAATTTAAAAAGTTTGAAATAACGTCAAACGTTTTATCAAAAATACAGACTATTTGAATTAAAAAAATTGGAAACGTTTTGCTGCACTGAAATTAACTGACGAGCAGAAAAATTTGTTAACAAACTAACAACAGTATCAACTTCTTGGACACCCCGTAACGCAGCACTATCGCAATCAAGGAAAATGATAGACGTAAAAATGACGTAAAAATTTCCACATTTTTAAAATAAGGACAAATTCTCGATAATTTTCAGCTGTTTGGCGCTCGTCACATTCCATGCCGGTGATAAACACCTCATTAAAAAATTTACAATCCTTAGATGGATTTATCGGACAAAACATACAACGAAACAGCATTTCTGATCTATAGAATTTTTTAGGAAAATGTATTTACGTAAGCAACTATACCTATTAAAAATAACCAGGAAATAAAACCCACAGGAATATCACATAGATTATGAATTGCAGAGCGTCACTGCTGATCAATCAAATCAATGACGCGACATTATAATTCACACTAAAGGAGAATACACTTCATGGATGCGAGGATCAGCATTTTATACGAGTAGGTTACTGCACACGTATACTCATTCCCAGACATTTTAATCAAATTTACAACAACAAGAAATCAGGGTGGAGGTTCGCGATCCCCCCACCCCCACCCACAATAAAATAGGTCCTATTTATTAATTTGCTACCTGGACAGTGGCGGATCCAGGAATCCCTTGGGGGGGGGGTATTTTATTAAGGGTGCACGGGGCGCCAATCCCTAAAACGAAGCAACGCCCAAAAACAACCACCAGGGCCGCATAATGAAATCAATTAAAGGGGGGGGGGTGGAGCAGAATGCAGAATCCCAACCAAAAATTTTTCAAAAATTATGGTGGCAGGCAAAAATGTGAACTTTTTTTATGAAAAA
>JAQIXP010002448.1:0-15067 GCA_034700285.1 Proteroiulus fuscus
TAGTTAACATGGAGATTCACATAGGAGCATGCATTTTTTAAAAGTGTGGACAGCCCCCTTAAATATTTTTCCTGAACTTATTTAGAAAACTTTTTAAATGCTATATGGAATTTCATCATATGGAAATCAATCAGGATAAATTGACATTGAATTTACTTTCAAAATAAAGGGAAAATCAAGAAGTAAAGCATAAACCACATAAACATACCCCCTCTAGTTATGTAATTTTCCTCTAGATAATGACAGAAATTATACCTGTAGGTGTATCAATAAGTCATAAAGTAAGATTGCAAATTTAAAATTTAGGTTCTTAATCACAGCATTTACAAGTGAAACAGAAATAAACCACATCTGGAAAGAATTTATGGATTTGTCAGGGGCATCATTACGATTGATGATAAAGGTTTGCACTCCAATTCAATTTCTAATAGAAAATTGTAATAGAAAATGAATCTGAATAAGCCCACATCATTCTATCAAATGATTTGAAAATACATATCTTCAATTCTTCAATACGAAAATAGCTTAACTCGTAAGTTCCATTGCTCTTATTAAAAAAAGAAGAAATAAGCATAGATAAATGTACTTGCAATTACTTGGGCAAACTCCTACAAGCGGAATTAAAAGAGTTTAAATTACTTCAGGCAACAAGTGTCTAATCAGTTTTGCATACATGATGAAACTTCACTCATTTCATGCAAGATATCTTGCGGCAACACATGCAATATGGATTTACTAAATGACAAAATAAGCCTACGCAGGTGCAAGTATGCTCGTACACACTTAAAAAAACAAGATGTAAAATAAAATTATTTAAGCCTATGCTCGCATGATAAGACTTGCAAATTTGTCATTCTCTTCAATTCACTAAATTTGACATGAAACCTAACTTTGATAAGTAATGATAATCCCATTAAGCATTTCCGAAAGTAGTTTTTTTAATGGTAAGCTTAGTCTAATGTTGTATATCAAACATAAGAAAATAAATAATTTGACGCTCAATTTATATGAAAAACCTCGGAAGAAACTAGCTTTCCCGCTTGATCCCACATGCATTTTTAATGGTATTGTTTTTATAAATTCCATATCGATATACCATACCATCAATGTATCGAAACAAAAAATAATAACCTATCGGTAGTAAATAATTTAAAAAATATTTTACAGATCGGTCGGAAAATGTGGACATCACATAAAAATGTGATTCTTCTTTATGGACTAATGTGGACTCTATGGATCTCGAGAGTCACTGCCGTTAATTATGAAAAACAACCCGACCAACCCTATGAAGTGAATGCATTGTACGAACCACAGATCTCAAAAGCTGTAAAGGGTGAAGAGAAACTATACGCTAAAGAGACAGACCCCCAGGGAATTTGGGAAGTTTACAACATAGATTCTACTGAAGAGGATTCCCAACCATGGCCCCCAGAATTCAGCAAATCAGAAGAGGAAGTAAATATTTTGCCTCAATCAACCCTACCACAACCAGACAGCCACAATTTCAACGAAGAGCTAAACTTTCCAAAAACTGCATATTCAAATAGGTTCCATAAATTCCATTATGACGACTATGGCACTATAGCCAAACGGGATAAAAGCCAGCGCAAAAATAACATCAAAGTGTTTCACCTGCTGGGAATCTTTTCGCGTCGTCACAACCAAGTGAAGCAGCAAAAAAAGCATGAAGAGAAATTGCCATCACCATCTTCTCATTTCAGCAGCAGCAAGGCCAGAAAACACACTGACAACTTGCAAGCATTAGCCTACACATCACGCGCATCAAACTCGGGGAATCAAACATCGGAAGACAGCAAGCGCACAATATTTATAAGCCAAGGGTGGGCACCGAGTGGTAGAACTGAAAACCTCTATCAGAACGAGAAACCCGTTTCCAAGACCAATAACATAAAAGACACTAACATGTACGCTTTTACTTCAAACCACTGGGGTCCACTGGGAAAACGCAGTAAACCAGCATTAGGACAATTTCCAAAAAAGTACATTAGCAGATTCCCCATTACATCAATGGACAATGGTGGTATTGTAACCGACTTATCAGGATTTAATGTTAAAAATGCAGCTGTCGCACAGCTACATAAAATTCTCTACATGAATTTGTTAAGGAAAATTCTGGAAGCATCTTAAGCTCATTATTTACGTGCAGCAAGCTGATTGATCTATTGAAATAGGCGTGTTTAGAAAAAGCAGTTGCCATTTATTTTGGTGTTTCTACTTCCAAAATATTCCTGACCACAACTATCGGGTAACTAAAATAAGAGTAAGATCCAGAAATTATCCATCGTTCAAAAAATAAGTTTTTGCCAGATGGTAGAAATGTATATATAATCAGATCATACTATATTTAAACATATTCCTGTCTCCCAATTTTTTAAATTGTAGCAAGTATTTTTTTTTAGACAGCCCCGTAGCCAGCTCAGCAGAAATGGGGGGGCAAGCCCGAAAAATGGGGGGCAAGGCCCGTAAAATGGTGGGGCAAAACTTTGGTCCTATGTATAAGGTATTGCAAAAAAATTTAAAATGGGGGGGCATTCCCCCCCCCCTCCCCCATGCCCCACCCTGGCTACGGGCCCGTTTTTAGAAAATATACTTATTTAAATACAGTACATGTGGAAATAAAGGTTTGCACCGAGGGCCGATGCTGACCTTTAGTCCTAGACTCATTCGGGACATTTACTGACTACACGATAATTGAAGTGTATTATTTACACAATGTCAAAGCATCTAATATTTAGTTCCAACAGTCTAAATAAGTCATACTCAGTTTAATGCTTGAGGAAAAGTATTGTAAAATGTACTATTTGTACATTAAATAAAATAAGAATCATCCCCAATTACCTTTGCAATATGTAAACCTCGTGAATCTAATCTTTAAAACTTAAATTTCCAGTTTATACTAGAAATCTGCTAAAATGTGGCAGGCCTATTTGTAGTTCTCGACAAGTGGTAAAATTGCACACCTTGCAGTTTAAAATGATTAGAATTTTAAAGGTACTTATCTTATAAAACATTGTAACTAAACTATTGTGTAGCCTACATTACCATGTCAAACAATTTTTTTTCAATCTACTTGTTTTCAAACCACAAATAAAAAAAATAAAAATTTGACTTACCATTCATTTCCTTCATGGCACGAATGAAATCCTGAGGATCTTTGAAACTGACAAAGCCAAAACCTTTCGTCTTATTGCTGCGCTTATCACGTACAACTTTTGCTTTCAAAAAGGATGGAAACTTGCCAAAGGCCCTGGTAAGCACCTCGTCGGTTACGTCGTTACCCAAATCTCCACAAAATATCCTGAAATCATCTACAAAAAAAGAAAGGAGAAATACTGAAATTGTCCAAAAAATTTCTGAGATTTTTTAAATATTTCAGGATTATTAATTACCTGTTTCCCATTCTAATAGAGACTGATCTTCCCAACACTGGCCTCCTGCTGTACGAACAATTTTTCGTTTTCTTTCTTTTTTCTTAACTGTAGTCGGTTCTTCATGTATAACAGCTGGAATGCCAGGTCCAATCTGTGAAAAAAGTCGAAAGTCGTCAGAAATGCAAATTTTGTACATCTAAATGAAAGCACACACGCACTTACAGGTTTTATTGAAGAAGGAGCTGCAGTAGATGCAAGCTTTGGTAAATCGAGGTCCCGTTTATCATTTGACTTTGGTGCCAAAGAAGCAACAGGATTCACTCGTGGAAGCATTTTTTCGAGAAAGCGGGGTTCCTCCACCTTAAGCTTCTTCACTGGCGGGGAAGAATACACGGCAGGTGCTGCCTGGATAACCACAGGAGTTAGGGTGGCAGTTTGGGTGGTGGGTATAAACCCTGATGAATGTTGTTGTTGCATGTAACTAGGTGGTGGCATGTGTGGATTTAAATTTTGAGGAGACATACCAGTTGGTATGTTTTGCACTGCTGGATTTAAGAGTGGGGGCATAGTTAAAGAACGCGTATTTGAAATAAGGTTTTGGTGCAATGACGATGGTGAGAGTGAAGGAGCTGGATCTATCGTTATATTTGAGATTCTCGTAGGTATGGGTTGCGGGCCTTGCCGATGCAACTGATGAGGTATAAATTGAAGTGATGGACCTAGAAATAATCATTAATCCACGATTAAATCCAGTATAATACTTTATGCAACATCCATTTTTATGATGCTGTTACATGTACCCAGCTGCATGTACCCACCAATAGTTGGAGGCCCATAAGGATTATGTTTTTCCAGCTGATCTGTAATGTTGTTAAATGTTCCAGCACCAATAATGTGTCTAAGCCTCTCATGCAAAGGCGGAACAGCAATTTCTTGCTCAAATCTATGGGGGGAGGGGGGGAAGAAACAAATACACATTCATTACTATACTCTATTAGTCTCCCCTCAAGCTAGCTTTTGATAGCTTGCTTATTATCTACACACACGGTAAGCAGGCTGGTTAGCAAAAAGCTCAGCTTAAGGTGACACTTGGCTTATATATTTTGCCTTCTCCATTACAGGTAAGGCGGGTAAAAAAAGAAGGTTCAGCTAGGGCCCATACCTGTTCATCTCTTCTTCCATTTCCTTCAATTTATCCATCATATATGGATCCATTGCTAATATAATATTTAAACTGCGTTGTATAAATTATCTAACCAAAAACAAGGCTATGCTCAAAAGTTACCATATATTTATAAAATCCGCAAGAATTACCGCTAACACGATGGTAAACCAAAATTTATTGATACACTGTAAAATGGATTTAGATATGGCAAGCCGTTCAAGTCTTATGTATACCACTTAGGTGGGGGAAAAACAAAAGAAATTATTTATATCGTGCGTGCAAAATCACGGAAAATATAAAGTGATTCGTTGAACAATTTGCACGTTAATTAGCTGTCAATTAATAATAAAAAATGTTCTAGAACCAGAGCAACTTTTTCTTTTTCTATTTGACAATTGTATGGTAGGTCAATTATGACACAACCTAGGGTACATTTTATTTCCCCAAAAGTTGTTGGCAAACTTCAAAAATTTGAAAACTAAAAAACTCATATTGTAAATAATTTAAAATTAATGAAATACAAAAATTGCTACGATGTATAGGAAAAAAAATTTTTTTTTGGAAAATTAACTTACAAAACCCAATTAGCAAAGTGCATGCAAATGCCATTACATGATAATATTTTAACGTTTTCCTAATGGTATACATAAGATGGTGGCATTAAAGGCGCGCAAAACTGTAGAGCTCCTCGAAGCCTGTGGGGGACTCCACAGACTCCTGATTCGTGGAGCGCTCCAGTGCTGTGCGCCTTAACTTAATTAATGCAAGGAACGTCGAAGAGGGAGCATTTGCGGCATAATTATTTAAAAGTGGGTAGGGGCTCACGGAATTGTGCTGTGTGTGAAATAGGAGGGGGGGGGGGTTAAAAAAGGCATTTGTGACTGAGTACATCATTACCACACAGCCTCTTATCACGCTACACCATTTGTGGATAGTATATCTCTATGGGGTAGTGGTGGTTAATTTGCTAAGGAAACTGGGACTGTTTTTCAGCTTGCCTGATCTCTGTAGCAAAGGGTTTTGGTAGGGACAGCTGCGATTAGTCGACTTGCCACTGTGCTTAAAAAAACAAAGCATGTAGGTCACGTTACACAGCTTGTATATGCAAGCTGTACTCTTTGATATATACAGAAGGTTTAATTTCAGGAACTGTGCTGATAATTAATTTTGCCAACTTAAAGCTCAATTGAGCAAGTTGAAATTATAAAATACATCTTGTGTAAACAATAGAATTAATTGAAAGTATATACACTTAATTAAAATCAGATGTTCATTCAAAAAATCGACAAATCAACAAGTTTGAACATTCACGTTTTTTTTTCTTTTTAAATCGTATCCGCCGTGCACTAATATTTGTCAACTAATAAATCCTGAGGCGCAATGTGCGAGAGAAAATTTACACCTCACTGAGGTTCCTTTGAAATGTGATCTGGATATAAAATTGTCTGCGCCACGGGTGCTTGTGGGGTCTGGACACGAATTATCGTAGCTTGAGCGAGGCTAGACGGAGTGGGATTTCGAACAGTGTTTAGCGTGGCAGTGGTCACTGGATTCAAGCCCGCCGTCGGCACATGCGCCATGGCATGGATTAAGCCAATACCTTGTTGCGTGGTACTAGGTCTTAATGTCAAATTAGTCGGAGGAGTGATGATCCGGGCAAAAACAGGTTGTGTTTTGCCTTTAGTTCCAACGGTTGTCTGCGTCACAGGAATAACCTTGACTCCTTGAAGAGCTTTCATATTGACTGATGCCGTGATGGGGCGCAAATTGGGCTGCGCCGCCATCATGACCGTTGGTGTTGTGCCACCAGCCATCACCATGTGATGATGGGCGGGTTTAAGCGTCCTTTGGGATGAAATCATCACTGTTGGTGACGATGCCTGCATCCCACCAGCTAAAATGAGATTCTGTTGTCCCACAGCGGTAGTGCCCATGGTCACAGTCACCGAAGTCGGCGTTTGAGGCCTGGACGTGACAACTACATTCTGACAAGTTTTTCCGGTGAGTTGGGCGAGGCTTACGTTAGGGTTAGCCGCAGCAGAGACGATTTTGATGCCACTTGGTGTTGTCAATATCGTTGGTTTTGTCACGTTCGAAAGGTGCCCCTAAGAAAATTATTCCTGTCATTAGTTTTGTTCCTTTTAATTGCATCATGCAAAATGCAAGCCACCCCAAAATTTCAAATATATTCTAAAGTAATAAAGGAAATATAGGAAGAGGTTGAATAGAGTTAAATGTGAATCGTTTCATTTGAATGGCAGTGCCTTTAGAATGCCTTGCATATTAGTACCAAATGAAAAATAATCTTATCATTCTAAATGCTTTCTTATAAAAGAGCTCAAAGAAACTATATGTGGATTATCCAAGGCTCTAAACTTCCATTTAGACTTGACCTTAATTAATAATTAATTACCATTTATAAATAGTATTAAAATATTTTTAAAAGACAATCACTAATCTCTGGCATTGTTGAGAAAATGAGTATCATACTAAGGCAAATTTCAAAAATTGAGAAATCAAAACCTTCCTAAAATGAAATATCTCCTTGAGCTCTAAAAGAAGACTAAGAAGTTATTTTTTTTTATAATTCAATTTGTTTATAAAAATAAATTCAAAAAAATGATTGTTGATTTTCAAGGTAACAAAATGCAAATGGTGTTGAGAGTAATGTTTAAACCTCAAAGCTTTTGTTCTTTATAGAGCTTTAAAGAGATATTTTCCCTTTGGGAACTTGCGTAACATGCCTGCTGTGTAGTCAGCTGCGAAGTGACAATTCCTATCTGACCGGATGGAGTGGCCACCAGTTTCGGCTGCGTAGTGCAAGTAACTGTGGCTCCGCATACGGGAATTAAATTTGTCGTGTTACCCTGTGAGACGATTGCCAGCCGAGGCAAACCTTGACCGCCCGCAGCAGCTGAAGCCGCCGAAGCATGGAGCATATTTATGTGGCTGGGCTTACCGCCAACTGGACGCATCAAATTACTTCCTTGGATTTTGATCGTGTGTGTAGTGCCTGCAAAGTCAAAAATGAATTTATAATTTATAAATGTAATTTAAATTCTTATCAAGTCTTAAATGTCTTTTTATTTAAAAATAATTTTAAAAAACCAACCTCCGTGGATAGGATTACCCTGTTTCTGAGTGGCTGCTAACGTGCTTGCTATCAGATTTCCGACAGAGACGACTTGTGGGGGTGAAATAATCCGCGCGACGACTGGCTTGGAGCTCGTCATGGCTGCCTTAGTGGCGAGTGACGAGGCCATCTGGTTGTGCCCTTCTTGTTTGATGACAATGGTGGGTACTCCCTGAAGAGTGGCTTGAGAAACAGGATGTGTCACCATGGACGCAGCTATCGGTTTTCCTGTGAGGGTGGTCGTCTGCGTCTGCGTTAAACCTGATGGAAACAGTTTCACTGTTCCAATGGCTTGTGTGTTAACAGTGACAGCTCTTGCTGCAGCAGCAGCTGCTTGCTGGGCCATGATTGCGCCGATGGTTTTTGGAGGATTAGGCGGCGTCAAATGTGCCATGCTGCTACTACAACCGAATTTTGACGACGCTGCCGAAACCGTGATAGGAAGGGAAGTCTGTTGAATGCCGGTGGTACCAACCAACTGGACTTGAGTGATGTTGACCATCTGACTTGGATTCATCAAGCTACTGGAAACCACTTTAGAATTTGAAATTGCTATCTGAGGACACGTGCTGAAAATGAGAGAATCGATGCTATTAAAAAAAAATATTTAAATTTCCTCAATCATCAAGTATGTTTGATAAACCTTACTTATTTTGAGAGGATGGCAATATAAAAGGTGAAGGCCCTAAAATATCGTTCGTGGACACTTTATGTACTATTTCTTGAGGTTCCACCTTAACTGGTACTGCGACAGGAGCTGGACTGCTTATGCTGCGTCCCAAAACAGGTACATTAACGGAGCCCTGAGCTGTAGTGACAGGCGCGATAGATGCAACGGGTTTAATGGCGTCTGTGGTATTTGCCATGGGGTGATAATATGTCGACGTGGGTGTACTTTGCTTGGGAGTCGAGGAATGGGAGACTGGGATAGCAGATGTGATGTGACTGCTAACGGTAGGGACTTTTGGGCTCAACTGTATAAACAACAATGCCTTAGTAAAAGAGATTTAAAAATGTAACAAAGGAAAAAGAGAGGACACATATGAGGCTTACCTGATTACTGCTTATCCTTGGGCTACTTGCACCAGTACGAACTGGAGACAGAGTGGATACAACAGGAGGTGGTGGTGGTGGTAGCGGAGGCGGAGCCGTACTGCTCGAAGAAACTGAATTTGGTAAATCTAAACTCAATAAGCTGTCTGTGCTAGCTGTACTAAGTGACGATGCTGGTCGCGAGGACGTCTTATTTTTCTGGTGGTACAAACATACATTAACTTTTGTGCCCATCCATTAAACAGAGGTTATGTTAATGCTTACAATCTGCTTTACTTTGGGCTTTGAAACAACCTTCTTAGTTTTCGCAACATTGGCTTGAGCATGATGAATACGTTCTGGAAATAAGCATATAATTAAGACCACAGTAATTGAGTATTAATCGATGAATCACAAATCATCCATTGGCGCACCATACTCCTCTTCGGATCGATGCCTGTGAAGATAGATCCACATTTTACGATTAACGTCATATTTGACGCATGGATCCTTTTCATAATGGAGTCTATCCAAAGCCCCACTAACCACCGTGTGTATCTAAATAGGGGTATAAATTAATAGTTTTCTTCAAAGGGGAAGTATCACTTCATGAAAATTTATGTTTAAATGCTAGGCACTGTGAAAAAGCTCACATGAAATAATATCATTGGAAATAAACTTACCATTAATGAGAAATCACAGCTCTTATATAAAACGATGAAGCAGTCCAATCAATTGTAAAATTGACAATAATTTCTCAATATTTATCACTTGTGGGTAATGTGGTACAGCCCATTGTTTACAAGCTGTTATTTCTCATTGATAGTAAGTTTAATCCAATATTATTATTTGATGTGGACTTTTTTTCTAATGTCTCTAGGCATTTCAACATAACTTGTCATAAAGTGAGTAAGAACGCTAGATCATTTATTTATACCTGCGAATCTGTAGCAGGAGCTAAAAACTGGGAATCCTTTAACAATTCACAAATGTCTGCTCTCGTTCCTTCTCCATTTGGCAATCGTGCAGCTGCATCCCTAACTACATTAAGAACAGAAAAATAAAATTGATATCAAAGAGTGGATAATTTTTGAAAATGTAACCCCCTCCCTCCCAAGAAGGGCATTAAGAGCGCTAAGCTCGTAGCCCGGTAGGGGAATAAAAAACAAACAAACAATAATTAACAAAAACTTACCTAATGAAAGTATAGTGACGAATGGAGGACGGTCAGATATGAGTAAAGAATGTTCTCGGGCCTTATTCATGCCTGCATCTTTACCGTAAACCCCTTTCACTGGACCAACGACGGCTTCGTAGCTGTGCATACTAAAGGTGAACGCCTTGTGCGGATTCTCGTATCGACACCTTTCCTGGAAATTTTCAAAAAATAAAAATTAAAATAAAAAATATGCTACATAAGCATATCCTTCCTTTCACTAAAATTAAAACTAAACTAACTTGCTCTCTATACACTATTTTTTCTTCATCTAGCGCTGGTCGTACTGCCCAATCGGTGCGACTTTTAAAAAAAAAAATAAAAATCAGGTTCACTAAACGGCCAATTCAAAATACGTTCTTTTCCTTTAACTTATAAGCAGTAAAATAAAAATGGCATACACTCTGGGAGGAGGAGGCGATCCAGCAGCACAGTCAAGGATATCAGATGCCATTTCTTCATCCTGTCTCGCATCAAACCAGTATGAAGCTAGAGGAGCTAAAAGCTCATCAGAATCACGGCCTTCTCCCGCCCATCTCCAGAACTGATGTTTTTCCTTATGGTCAATATAAGGTATGAAGCCATCTGGTGAGGGAACTACAAAAAATGTCACAGCTCGATATAAATTCAATCTTTATACCAAAACAACACTAATTCCCAGAAAAATTCTGTACCGGTAGATTGTCCAGCAAGGAACTTCAATGCCGAAAGCGTCAATTCTGACCAATTTGTTGATAAACAGTACCAGTCATTTAATCCACTAAAAGGACTCTCCTGCCAGAATTGCACCTTTTCTTCCAGCTTTTAAACAAAGGAATCTCAGAACTAAATATAATTTTTTCTAACATAATGAACCACAGCAATCCATAATTCGTTAATTACCTTCACTGTAGTTATTTTTGAGCTGTGCGACTCGCATATCAAATCACGTAACAAGGAAAAAAAATTTGAATATGTCCCTTGAGAAAGTGGTTGAGGTACTGATGGTTTTAAAATAGACGAGTCAATTTCTGATTCAACAGTGGCAGCAGATTCCAATTTTTGGTCGTTAAAATTTGTTAGGGCATTCACAGATTCACTGAACTCAAGCTCAGGAGACATTGGTTCAATTTTTGGTTGAAGTAATTGAAAATCCTGAAGAGGCGTGCTTTCCCCTTCTGATATAGACTGCTGTACATTTGTCTGCGAAAGGTATGTTGTTGGTGGCACTGTACTAGCTTTTTTCCTATCCTTGTTTCCCTTTCTCCTGGGAAGAGAATCACTCGTACAGACTAAATGATAAATGGAACACAGTTAAACTTGGTTTAATTCTCATTTTGCAAAATCGCCTACGACATTTGTTACCTGGTTTCGCTGTTGATCGTTTAGGAACATTTGCTCGCAGTACAATATCCTGAAGGGTGAGCTCACCAACATCCAGCTCCGGATGAACCTCACTTTCTTGACGTCGACATTTGTGACTCGTTAACATTTCTCTGTAATTTTCTTCAGTAACTTCAAATGGACTCATGGATCTTGCATACAACCCATTAGAAGATCCTAGTTTATGATTGATATTTTAAGCCAAAATTCAGTTCCCAAAAGTGAAGTAAGATGATGGAAGAAGCAAAATGCTGTGAATATCATACCAGTTAACTGAGATTTAGGAGCTAAAGTGGACATGACACAACCAGCATCAGAAGTCAATGATGCTTCCAATTGCATCCTTTGTCTCTTTTGACGTTTGGTTAATTTCTGGGGCACAGCTTCTTAAAAATGCAGATTAAACTGTGATGTCAGTATTTATTCATATGTTTATATATATATATATTCATTCAAAATCCATGTGATTCTTTATTTAAACTAGAATTTGAATGTATATGGATTTCTCTTGAGAAATCACAACCAAGTTTACCAGGATAGTTTTCATCCTCTGAAGAGGTTGCTAATTCGCCAACTTCTTCTCTAATTTCCTGAAGTTCCCTAAACATTTAAAATGTAATAGTGTAAGAAAATATGCATAAAACACAATACATGAACAAATTTCATACTTTAGGTATTTTCGCTTAGTTCGCTGTTCTATCGAATTTAAGACAGGTTTGGGCTGTATCCTTTCCATTCTCACTGGCTGATCAGGCGGCAACTGAGCAGCAGTATCTAATAACCTCTGATTCACAAATAGGATTAGGGTACTGAACAAATACATTAAGTTAAAGAAAAAAATTAAAATATACAAGCACCTTTCTTGAAACTAATATTTCTTGTAACAATTTATAAAAATAACGTTGCTGTTGATAAATATATTCATGATACTTCGCTCCTCTTAACACTGTCGCCATCTTGGCCATATCCGGTGAAAATAAGCCATCTAAAACAATTTAAAATAATATAACATAGAATTTAAGGCTTAAATGTAGTATACGTGCTCCTAACCAATTTCAATAAAATTGGTTTTATTTGAATAAGCTAACCTGCTAATTTAATATAATACAATTACCATTTTTTTGAGGGGCATAAATGCGAACGTAGTTTTAAAAAGTAAAAATACCTTTATTTAACTTTGCAGCCTATGGGGTTCCAGTTTTAACAATATCATATTTAATTTTGCTAAAAGTTTATTCTTAGAAGTCTGATTTTCAATAGGTCAGCACATTAAACATCATACATGTTCTTTTTTTTTAAAAAAAACTACTTCTGCTAGTTTGTCCTTCAAAAAAATTTTTAATGACAATTTAGGAGGCAATATCCTACAAATAAAACACTTTTTTAAAAATCGGTTGGAACTCCGTATTCTACATCTGTTACAGATTTTAAAAGTAAAGTTGGGTCAAATATGACTTAAACATCAAATTAAGCATTTACCTTTAAGTTTTTTATGAAAATGGTCCAATGGATTCCCAAATCTGATATTAGTACCCATTAATAAGTCTCTATATAATCACACAAGTAGTAAATTAAAATTAGAGAATGCAATAAAAATATGCCAATTAACAACATAATTATAACTACTATTATCTACCTAATTGCCTGTTGTTTGTTAAGGGCATCATTTTCTGGAAATGTTGGCAAAAATTTCTACAAACAAACAGGTCAATGAAAATATCCACATTACTCACACTTTGGATTAATACTCTTAAACGGGACATGAAAATCAGACTAAATGATCCAACGGCATTCCATTTACACTCTAAAACCACATTCCCAACCCTGACAACCTGGGTATCTCACTTCCCATTTCCGATCTTCCCTCAGCAGTCATTGCACCTTTCTTACCCTGTTCGGGGCAGGGCGGGATAGTTCCCTTTGAAACGGGAACCACTGTCACTGGGAACACAACCTGAATTAGGTTCAGAAATTTTTCTGTTTTTTTTCCAATGATTTTTTTCAATTGCAATTTAACTGCAGTTGTCTCATAAAACTGTTAGAATCCAATAGTTTGGCAACAATTTTGTATTGCATTTTACAAGCTTATTGCAAATGGCAGAAAAACTGCAATATAACTGCAGTCCTTTTCACTGGAACATTTACACATTTTTGCACTTTCCAAGTGCACTATTCATGGAGTAGTGGCAACGCAGTGAATTGAAAATGATAATGCAGTTGGATGATATATAGCAAGTACAGGAATTTTTCTCTAATTGCTAATATGGATAATGGATTCATCTGCTCGTAATGATTTTGCATGTCCCGTAAGTCAAACTAAAGGTCTGTTCCATTCATTCAGTCTGAACCAGCTCCAAAGCAGAAAAAAACAGAAGAATGGAACAGACCAAAATTAGATGAAAAGGGCAAATGATAAAATTAAATTCCATACCATCAAATGGGCACGTTGCTCATTTGACAAAACAGTCTCCCACGTCTCCAAATTAATTACTTCATTAAATAAAGATTTCTGTAAATTTGCAATAATAATAGTTTTAACTTACTTTTACTAGAATCACAATAAGTCTACTATGAGCCTATCTACTTTTATTTTAGTATTTTACCTGTTCACATAATTCTTGAGGAATATCTATCACAGTATTGCCTAATTTACATTTTTCTAAAGGAGTTTCTTTGATTGGGTTTACAAAGTCGGCATGTAACATCACTGATGTAGCAAAATTAAACTGTCAGTAGTGGAAAATCATCGAGAAAACTGGTTGAAAACGGTGAAAATTAACAATTTTCAATATTACGTACAATGTAAGGCCAGGAGGACACATGCAGAATGAATTTTTGGACAAACCTGTGTGAGACAGTCATAATATCATATTATATAAATACTACAATAAATTACTGCTACCGTGTTGGTGTAAGAATCAACATAGACAATTTGTCCATTATACCTTTAAATATTTAAATGAAACTAATTAAACAGGGGAAGAATCTCTTCACCTTGAACGGTTACCCACTCCCAAATCCAAACGTACCTGGAATTGGGGGTACCTCAAAATTTCGTCCAAGGTACCACATTGCAAGTATAAATTTCCAAACCGTATTTTACTGAATAAAAAATAGCTAACTTATTTATACTTACTAAAAGTCCTTAATAAATAGTCTCTAACAGAGAAAGTTTGAATAAAATTCAAGGAAAAATAACGCGAAGACTGATAATTCATGAAAAAGAATAAAAAGGCTTAAATCCGTCAATGGTAAACCTAAAAGGAGATATGAAATTTGACAAGTAAAAGGAAAACGCGATTCGCCCTCTGAGCAGACGACTTCGATTTGGGCGCCTATTTCAAATCATATACGGTTTCAACCGTACCATGTTGTTATATCAATGGCCTATACATTACTCATGTCGTCAGTTTACTCTGTACTTTAATCAGGCCTGACTTTAATTCAACACCTTTATGATTCAACATTGACAATGACCATCCCACCCCTTCCCCCTACAAAAATACACCCAAATCAATAACATAAATAAAAATAATACCCAATAAATAATTAAATCTCGGCCATCATAGTTGATAATACGTATATGTAAATATTTAATTAAGTCCAAAATTCATACAGTGATATTTTAATGTTAAAATTGAAATACATAGTAGGTATGGGGCTATACTTTAATGACATCATTTTTTTGGGTGGGTGGGTGGTCCAATGTTGATAATGACAAAAAGTGACAGGGTGGGTGGGTGCCCAAGGAGCATAATGATGTCACT
>JAQIXP010002449.1:0-15065 GCA_034700285.1 Proteroiulus fuscus
AAAATTCAACTTTACATTATCCAAAATTCAACTTTACATTATCCAAAATTCAACTTTACATTATCCAAAATTCAACTTTACATTATCCAAAATTCAACTGTACATTATCCAGAATTCATCTTTGGATTCTCCAAAATTCAACTTTACATTATCCAAAATTCAAATTTGCAATTAGTAATAAGCCAAAATTCCAACTTTGGATCCCCAAAACTAAAATTTGTACATCCAAAACACAATCTTCCCCAAAACACCAATTAACAGCTTCTGAATTTCATTGTTAGCAAGGGGCCCTCTTCGGCCCTTACCTCCTGTTAGCTTTATATCGCATATCAGGCAGTCCAGCTTTAGTGAGAGGCCCATTGGGATTCCCATTATAAAACAAACCACTTCCGGTAAATCCATTGTAAGAGGTCCTCGGGTACCCCATCGGTGAGAGTTCGTAGTTCACCTTGTAGCGCACATCAGGCGTGCCAATGTAAGGGTTCTTGATGGAGGGCAAGAAATCCGAGGTAGAGTTCTGCTTGTACCGCACATCCGGCATCCCGTCCTTCTTCAGGAACCCAGCAGGAAGTTTGCCATTGGACATCCTCCTGTGGTCAATGCTGGCCCTATGCCTCACATCCGGAACCCCATCTTTCTTCAGCGGTCCAAGAACTTCAGAGTTGGATGGCCTTCTATTAGCATTGAACCTCACCTCCAGAGTCCCATCCTTCTTCGACAGTCCAAGAGCCTCTGCATTCGAGAGCCTCCTATTGGTCTTGTACCTTATCTCCGGTGCACCATTGCTCTTCAGAGGACCCAGAAGTTCCGCAATGGATTGCTTCCTGTTGGACTTGTATCGCACGCCCGGATTCCCTTCCTTCTTCGGTGGTTCCTGAGGCTCGCCGATCGACGCTCTTCGATTGGCCTTGTATCGCACGTCCGGCGCCCCGTCGCTCTTCAGAGGTCCGAGGATCTTGGCGATATTTTCGGGTTCCAGGGTCTTGCGGAAGTTGCCTTCCAAGTTCCGGTTAGCCTCGATGATGAGGACTCCGTTTCTGTCGCAATACCTCTTCAGCGAATCGGACACCCGGCTTTCATCGCAGACCACCAGGACGCCGCAGGAAGCGTCGTAAGCCTCCATGTCGCAAAGCAGCTTGTCCACATCGGCCCTCTTTCGGATGTTGCCGGCCGTCGCGTGCTTGGCATCCAGGATGATAGTCATTCCATCGTGCCTCATAAGTATGTCCGGCTGGATTCCGGGCACTTCCATGGCCTGCGCGGAAATCTCGGCCGTGGGGAATGCCTCCCGAAGCATGGCCTCGGAGAAGAGCTCCAGCGCCCTCCGCGGTTTCTCCTCTGGATAATGCACTCTGAAGTGCTGAAGCAGCCAGGTTTCATTCCCAGAACCGTTCTTGGGTCTGGTTTTCCGGCCCAAGTTTGCCCGGGTGCTGTCCGGTGAGGTCTCCTCGATGACCAGCAGCTTCCCCAGTGCAGGAGCATGTTCTTGAGCAGGATGGTCTTCCTGTAGCAAGCTCGGGAACACTTTCTGAGCCTCGGAGTTGGGACTCTGTGCATTGGAAGTTCCAGAAAGCACAGTGCTGGGTTTTGCATCTTTTACTAACTCCTGTGTTTCGGACCTTCTAGTACTTGTAAGCACATCCCCTTCCGCATTTGCCAACAACTCCCCGGACTCCCCAATCATCTTAGAATCATCGGAGACACTGTCCTTCTTACTTCCAGAGTTCTTGGAACTTGCGGCTCCTGCATTCCGGACAATGCCTTCATTGCTGATGGTTTCTGCTACTAACTCCTGATCTCCAGAGCTTTTGTTACTTTCACAATGGGCAGTTCCAACATTGACGCTGACGTCTGGCACCATCTCTTGAGTTCCAGAATTATTGTGTCTTGCACTCTGGGTAGTGCCTTCATTACTGCTAGTATCTGGTACCAATCCCTTAGCTCCAGTCTCATCGGGGTCTGCACTGCTACTGGTGTCTGGAACCAACTCCAACGACCCAAAACTTTTGGTCTTGGCTTTTTGGACAGTACCTGCTTTGCTGATGGTTTCTGGCACCATCTCCTTAGCTCCTGGCTGTTCTATTTTTGGTGCACTGCCATTATTGCTGATGGTTTCTGGAACCGACTCCTTAGATGCAGAACGGTTTCTTCTTGGGCTTTGGATGGTTTCTGGTTCCAGCCTTTGAACTTCTGAGGTGGTACCAATTAGATGTATTCCAGTTTTGACATCGTATGTCACTGATGACACTTCCTCGGTGGACATGTTAGAACAATTTTAACAGGAATGTCACTTGCAGAAAAGGAAAAATTCAAGAGCACAACACTACATTTTGGAACATGCCGTAGTCCAAGACTTTTGGCAATGAAAAATGTACGGCGTAATTGCAGTGTTGACAGTTGTGGCTATGCCAACTAGAGCTACCTTGGTAACAACAGTATCAATCAACACATTGATCTGCCATACTTACGTTAATGGCAGAAAAAAACATCAGTTAACTCATCGATTTCTTAAACATGTTTGTTTTGGAAGCCAATACTTTTAGCCTTAGAAACAAGGCGAGGGAATGCAGGGAATACAGAATGAGACCAATTGGTATACTTTTATGAATTTGTAGGTAAAAGTTATAAAGTATTCATGGTTTCTTGTGGTAAAATCATCATTTGCCGAGAAGTATATTAGAAAAATGGTTAAAATGCCACCTGAATCCCAAAAAGGTGAAGAAAATAGTTATCAATCCAAAGTGAATCACTGCAATCCAAATTAATTACAAAAAGCATGTAAGGAAATTCACTAATACATATATATAATTATTATATTATTATAAAAATAATATATGAAATTATATAATATATTATAAAATTATCAAAAGCCCAAACTGAATCACAGTAAAAATAAAATATTAGCTATAGTGAATCACCGCAATCCAACAAGATTCACAAAACATGCAAGGAAATCCACTTAAAATTCAGAAATCAAACCTGAACCACAAAAATAAGTAGGCCTATATATAAACCCATAGAGAATCACCACAATCCAGAATGAATTACAAAAATAACTACAAACCAATAGTGAATCACTACAATCCAACATGACTCACAAAAAATGCAAGGAAATCCACTATAAATTCAGGTCTATTTATAGCCAAAATTCAACCTGAATCACAAAAGTAACTGTAAATCAGAGTATATTTGACATTTCTCTAACATTTGAATTTTTCTTAAGGAATTTAACTCAAAAATCTTGTTTTGCAATTTAAAAAAAAAATTACAAAAATTAGAGAAATGTCAAACATACCAAAATTTAGGAAATTTATTCAGCTAAAACACTGTCAAATCGCTTTTTGCATAAATTAAATGCTTATTTTGAAATATTTTTTTTTACAGAGAAATGGTCAATTTTTCATTGTCATTTTAATGCATTTAATTTTTTTTTTTAAAGTAATAATAATTTCGACAAAATTCTTTTACAGTATAATAGATATTATAATTCTCCACCTTTTGGTATTTTTTTGCTTTCTTTCTACATTTCTTTCTAAAAATAAAATTAATTAAAAAAAATTAAAATTAAATTATGCTTATATTTATTTGTACCTTCAAAAAAGTGTTAAACATTAAATAAACATACTGAAGTGATTATTAATATAATTATCTAAATGCTTTAATAAAGAGGGTTTAAAGGTTCTGAATAAATATCCTGGAATAATATACTGAAAAGTTGATAAGCCTATGGGGCCCCCCTAGACTGCTGGGCCCCTGGGCAACTGCCCATCGTGCCCAATGGGTAAGACGGCAGTTTTGCGGTCATCCTCCTGCAGCTTAGCGGCGATTGACCGAGTACCGCATGTCCGGCAACCCAGAGCGAGTTACTGGACCGCTGGAATTGCCGTTGTAGGCATAATGACGACTTCCGGAAAAGCTGGTCGGAGTGGCATAACTGGTCCTCGCGGTGCAGCCGGAACTGAACGCAGACTCGTAATTGGCCTTGTAGCGCATATCGGGAGTTCCATCCCTCTTCAATGGACCAGAAGTGGCATAACTAGCTTTGTAGCGAACATCCAATGCCCTGGTCACTTCAGAATGGCCGGAACTGACCGCAGGCTCGTAATTGGTCTTGTAGCACATATCAGGGGTTCCATCCTTCTTTAATGGCCCAGAAGTGGCATAACTGGTTTTGTAGCGAACATCCGGGGCCCTGGTCACCTCAGAATGGCCGGAGCTGACCGCAGGCTCGTAATTGGCCTTGTAGCGCATATCGGGGGTTCCATCCTTCTTCAAGGGACCAGAAGTTACAGCCTTCGTTGACAAATCTTGAACTTCTGCTCGGATTTGGTTTGCTTTGTACCTCATGTCTGGTGTTCCATCACTTTTCAGAGGAGTACCCTTAGTAGCATCTGACACATCCACAGACTTCTTAGAACTACCATCCTCGTGACCTGGAACCGAATCCCAATTGGCACGGTATCTCATATCCGGTGTTCCATCCTTCTTCAATGGCCCAGCGGATCTCTCCGCAACTTCCAGTTTCTTGTGCTTCAGGACGCCATCGATGGCTTTGCGCAGATTGGAGGCGGCTTGTCTACTGGCCTCAACGATGGGATACCCTCTTTCGGCGCACAGCTGCTTGATGGATTCTGGGACATTTGTTAAGTTTTTCACAAAGAAGACACCACCATCAGCATTCTTGATCCTCACGTACTCGTCCATCTTGTCAATGTGGCTTGTACAGAGTTTTGAGCAAACATTGCTCTTGACTTCAACGATAACCGTTTTCCCGCCAATCTTCAACACATTATCCGGGATATGTGTAGGATCGGATCTATCCTGCACCAAGACTCTGCCTTTAGGATATGCCTTCTGGAGACTATCTGTCGCATACCGTTCAAGCTGCTGCCACCCTTTCCTGTCAGGATACAAGTCTTCGAGCTTCTCGTCCAAGTAGGATTCTCCAAGCTGACCAGGAACCGGCTTGCCCGGACGAGGATGGCTCTCCCTAGTCGTGGCAGAAACCGGTTTATCATTCTTCCGGGTACTCTCTGGAGATTGGGGTTCCAGAAGCTCTTGAGCCAGCTTCAACTGAGATTCTGGAAACAGCTTGAGCTTAAGTCTGGCATCATCTTCTACTCTGATGGCCCTTACAGATTGGCCAAAATCTCCATAATATTGTCCCAACAGATCTTCAAGGGTCAAAGGGCTCGGATTTGCTGCCATTTTGTGTTTAATTCAGTAGAAATTAATTCAAGCAGCTTGGTTTCTCCAAAGACTTAACGCAGAAACGATTCTGACAGAAATTTCACTTGCAGAAAAGTCAAAATTCAAGAGATTACATTTGGGCACATGCCGTATAGTCCAGAAACTTTTGGCAATGAAAAATCCAGTGTTGACCATTGTGGCTATGCCAACTAGGGCTACCTTGGTAACAACATTATCAATCAACACATTGATCTGCCAAACCCGGTACCTCGGTTAACTCATCGATTTCTTAAACATGTTTGTTTTGGAAGCCATTAGTTTTAGCCTTAAAGACAAGGTAAGGGAATGCAGGAAATACAGAAAGAGACCAATTGGTATGAATTCATGAATTTGTAACTAAAAGTTAAAAACTATTCATGGTTTTCTATGGTAAAGTCATCATTTGCCGAGAAGTATTATTTCAAAACTGGCTAAAATGCAAATAGAATCACGAAAATATGAAGAAAATAGTCGTCAATCCATATTGAATCACTGCAATCCAAATTAATTCCCCAAATACATGCGAGGAAATTCATTATAAATCCCAGTTTAATTGCAATGAGGAATATAATATAAAGTTATCCAAGGCCCAACCTGAATCACGACAATACTAAGAAAAAAATCTCTAGTGAATCACGGCAATCCAACAAGATTCACAAAACAATGAAATCATGCAAATATAAATTAACTATAAATTCAGTTCAATTTATAGCCAAAATCTAACCAGAATGACAAACATAACTATAAACTCATAGACTTGAATCACCACAATCCTACTTGAATCACACAAATAACCATAAATAACAGTGAATAACCACAATCCAGCAAGATTCACAAAACATGCATGGAAATCCACTACAAATCAAGATTATTTATAGCCAAAATCCAACCTCAATCACAAAAATAACTATAAAGCCGTATAGTAAATCACCACAATCCAACATGAATCACGAAAATAACTACAAACCCAATAGTGAATTACCACAATCCAACATGATTCCCAAAACTTGCAAAGAAATCCACCGCAAATTCAGGTCTATTTATAGCCAAAATCCAACCTGATTCACAAAACTATAAACCCACAGTGAATCACCATAATCCAACTTGAATCACACAAAATGCAAGGTAATTCACTTTAAATCAAGATTTGGTCGCATTGAGGAATATATCCCAAAATTATCCACGGCCCAATGTGAATCACGACAATACAAAAGAATAACTACAAATCTAAAGTGAATCACCGTAATCCAACAAGATTTACAAAACATGTAAGGAAATTCACTATAAATTTAGCCCTAGTTGAGCTGAGGAATATAATGGCAAACTAGCCAAAAATCTAACCTGAATCACGAAAATAACTATAAATCCATAGAGAATCACCATAATCCAACATGATTCACAAGAAATGCAAGGCAATTTCTACTCTTTAGTTGAGTTAAGGTAGGACTATCCATAAAATCAACCAAATAATTATGTAAATCTGAGGAAATTCACTAAAAATCAACATGAATCACAAAAATGCAATGTGAATCGCAATAAATTCAAGGTGAATCACAATCCGAATCACAAAAATGAGAGGGAAATAGTCTTTAAGCATTAGAAATCACTAAATCCATCGCAATTCACAGTTAATTGGAGAATCATTGAAATTTCAAATTGAAGAAGGAATTACTAAAATCCAACCGGATTCAGAAAATAGCAAGAATAATCACTATAAATCCATAGTGAATCACAATTCAACCTTAACTCTCCCCAAAACAATACATGGAAATTCACATGCAGTAAATCTAAGGGAAATCACTAAAATTCAACCCTAAATCTGTCAAATGAGAAGAAAATCAATAAAATCCACAGTGAATCACCCAGATTTACCAGATTCCCTAACAATTTAATTGAATTGATCCTTAAAGTAAATCACTAAAATTCAAACTGAACTAAAACTTCATTTGAGGTTATCATGAGCATTTTTACAAACTTTTTTTTATTAACTCGTTTAGATTATTTTAGCGCCAATTTACAGTACATTCTGTGCCCATGTATTTGGTGCACATAATGGTGCATTTTTTGTGCATATTTAATGAACTTTTTAAATTATTTTAGTGTTTTTTGAGGGTAAATTTAGTACAATTTTCATGTTTCTGGTGAAGATTTAGTGTAAATGAATGAATATATTTTGTGCATTTTAGGTGAAAATTTAGTGCACATTTCGATTTTCTGCTTTGTATTGATTGGTTCCTTAAATGCATTTTACTGCAAAATATCGTACACTTTAAATGCATTTCTGGTGAAGATTTGTTAACAATAAATGAAAATATTTGGTGTACTTCTGGTGTGCAATTTTTGTGCACATTTTATTTTCAGTTTCAATCATCAGTGTTTGTACACTTTTAATGTTTTTGGTGAAAATGTAGTGCCAAAAAATGATTATATTTAGTGAATATTTTGTGCACATTTCAATTTTGCTTGTTTTGGTTATTTAAATTATTTTTCCGTGTAAATTTTGTACATTTTTGGTTAAGATTTAGTAGTACAATGTAGTAAATGACAATATTTGGTGCATTTTTGGTGCACATTATAAAGCTATTAGTGAATGAATGTACTGAATGCATTTTTGGTGCATATTTCTTGCAAATTACATTTTTCAACTAAATTTTGGACAGTTTACATGCAAATTCCGTGAAGTTTAAGTGCATTTTTGGTGCACATTTACTATTAGTGAGTATTCATGTAAAGTGCAAATTTAGTGCACAAGTAATCACACGGTCCACTTCCTTCTCACACTTGGGTCCCGGCTCTTCGCTGCTTTCCTGTCCAGTGACCTGTCCTTCCCCACAGGTCCTCCACCGAATCTGTCACCATCCCGGTTCCTCACCGACATTCCGTTCTTAGACACGTCCTTCTTTAAGGATCTTGCACCGTAATTTGGGACAGGATTAATCCTGGACTTCCTGTCCGGAGATTTATCCTGATTCGGCGCTACGTATCGCACTGCCTTGGCCCTATCGGACCGTTTTTTCACAGGACCAGCGCCCAACTTTGGACCTGGCTCACGATTGGGTTTGAACCTCCTTTCTGGAGACATATCCTTGCCGTTCATCGGTCCCTTAGGTCTTGAAGCATCCCTCCTTGGCAGTCCTCGAGAGGCCTGAACCCTTTCAGGAGATGCCTGTTGCCTCTTCAAATGTCCTGGAACACTTTTGGACCTGAACTTTTCTCGAGACACCTCCCTCTTCGGAGGACCACCAGCGGTCTTTGGAGCTGGACTGCGGTCCTTGAAAGCGTCTCTTCGGCTGATTCTAGAAAGGACTTCTGCTTTGGTGGCATTCCTCTTGGACAGTCTCCCGCCCGTAGAAGACCCTGCAGATTTGTCAAGTCCAAGAATCACGTTCTGCAACTTAGTCACCAGGTTAGGACCGGCCCCGACAATGTCCACGCCATTCTTCTGGCAGTATTTCCTCAAGGGTTCCGTGACCCTCCTCTCATCTGATACCACCATGACCCCTCGGGCCGCCCCATACTTCTTCATGTCCCGCAGAAGCTTGTCTACGGCAGCGATGCGGATGTTCCCGACGGTCCCACCCGTGTGGATGGAGTCGAAGGCGTAGGTCAGGCCGTTGACCCTCATCACCGTGTCGGGCCGGCTTCCAAATTCCTCGGCCTCCTCGACGGTGACTTCTGCATCTGGAAATGCGGCCTGAATCCGGTCGATGAGGAAGAGCTCCAGGGCCCTCCATGGTTTCAAATCCGGATACTTGGACTTGAGGTGCTGCTGCAGCCAGTTCTCGTTGACCTTCTGGACCTCCTTGCCGGCTGGCCAGTCCGTCTCGACCGTGGTGCTCGACGGAGAGTCCGGCGATGGATTCCGGCCTGTAGGCAGCTTGGTGTCTGTATCCAACAACAAGCCGGAGGACGCATTGCTCAATGTCTTGTAATCCATCTTTTCTGACAGAATTTCACTAAAATCCTTCAGAAAAATTCTGCGAAACTGGAGTGCTTGCCCAGCATGCTTGCACAGAGTGGTTAGTTGTACAATTGAGTTCTTGTCACCAGACTGAGTTGTGCTGTTGGTGCCATGGTAACTTACTTGGTAACACCGCAATCAATGGTCCGACATTGATCTGTCAAAGTTGCCAGCTGACAAGCATTTTTATTTCATTGATTTGTAAGAAAAATTTTTTTAAATCAATGGTAGTTTGATAGATTCAATGCCGAAGGGTTTATGCTTTTCTTATGATTTAGTTATGGGTTAGGTCATTTACAACTTATGCTCTGAATATCACTTTTTATTTGCAAAATAATTATAAAAAACAAGTAGAAAAGTTTTACAATTTTCAAGCTACAAATATTTCTTATGATTTCTTTATGATATTTTTATGATTCAGGTCAGTGACAACTTCTGTCCCAAAGAGCATTTTCTTTACAGAATAATTATGCAACAAATTATAATATAATCAAACAAAATATTAACATGTAACAAATATTTGTTTTGATTGATGGATTATTTTGTACGAACTAGGTATGGTTTTGTTATGGCTTACAATCAATATTTTATGATTTACAGGGTAAGGTACTTCAGTATCAACAATCTTTACAAGAAAAAAAAACGATTCTCTTCAAACAAAGACACACTTAACTTGGCATACGATAAATCTTTAAACTATTTTTTTTAGAAAACTGGACATTGCCGAAAATTTCAAAATAATTTATATTATCAACTGACAAAAATATAACTTCAAAAAGATAAAGATGCAAAAAAGAGATTAATGCAATTTCCCAAAAAAATTGCAAAAAAGTTTTTTTTACCGAAAATTTGCAAATAATATATATTGCCAACTGACAAAAATATAACTTTAATAACAAAAAGATGCTAAAAACGAGATTATTGCAAATTCCCAAAACATTTGCAAAAAAAGTTTTTTTTACCGAAAATTAACAAATAATTTATATTGCCAACTGACAAAAATATAACTTCACTAACAAAAAGATGCAGAAAAGAGATTACTGCAAATTCCCGAAAAATTAGCAAAAAAAAATGTTTTCTTTACCGAAAAAGTGCTTTGATAATTTTTTAACATGCATAAATAATGCAAAGCTACTGTAACACATTCATAGTTGGAATATTGTCAACAAACAAAACTATAACTTCAATAACATAATACATGCAAAAAGCAGTTACTGCGACTTAACAAAAAACTTTCAAAAACATTTTTTTGCCAAAAAATTGCTTTGCTAATTTGTTAACATGCATTAATAATGAATCCAAATAAGGCTTAGAAACTATTGCCCAACACTTATAGTTGGAGCATTGCCAACTGACAAAAATATTACTTCGATAACAGAAAAGCTGCAAAACATTGTCACTGCAGCTTGCAGAAAAATTTGCAAAAATAATTTTTTTAACATGCATTATTAATCAATCCAAATAAGGCACAAAAAGCCACTTCCACACATTCCTACTTGGAATATTGCCAACTAACTTCAATAACAAATAAAATGCAAACAGTGGTTGCTGCGGCTTGCGAAAAAAAATTTTTGCAGCATGCAAAGACATTAAAAGCTACTGCCATACATTCATAGTTGGAACACTGCCAACCGACCAAAACAAAACTTCAAAAACAAAAAACAAAAATGCAAAACGCGGTTATTTTCGCGGTCATCGTGCTGCCGCTTAGCGGCGGTTGGCCGAGTACCGCATGTCTGGCCTCCCCGAGCGAGTTACTGGACCGCTGGAATTGCCACTGTAGGCATAATGACGACTTCCGGAAAAGCTGGCAGGAGTAGCATAACTGGTATTGTAGCGCACATCCGGAGTGCTGGCCACCACAGGACGGCTGGAACTGACTGCAGGCTCGAAATTGGCTTTGTAGCGCATATCGGGGGTTCCATCCTTCTTCACAGGACCAGAAGTGGCATAACTGTAGCCCAGATCCGGAGCTACAATCTTCGTTGACAAATCTTGACCGTCTGCTTGGATTTGGTTTGATTTGTACCTCATGTCTGGTGTGCCATCACTCTTCAGAGGAGTATCCTTAGTAGCATCTGACACATCCACAGACTTCTTGGAACTGCCATCCTTGTGTCCCATTACAGAATCCAAATTGGCACGGTATCTCATATCCGGGGTCCCATCCTTCTTCAATGGCACAGATGCAGAAGTTACATCTAAAATTCCAAAGTTCTTGGACTTCATCTTGGCCCCACCTTCATTCTTATCCTTGGGTCCAACAGCAGCTTCTGGTACAACACTCTTGTTGGATCGATATCTCATGTCTGGAGTGCCATCACTCTTCAGAGGAGTATCCTTAGCAGTTTCTGACACATCTGCATTGACAATGACAGACTTCTCTTCGGAACTGCCATCCTTGTGTCCTGTTACAGAATCCCAACTGGCACGGTATCTCATGTCTGGTGTGCCATCATTCTTCAATGGCACAGATGCAGCAGTTACATCTACAATGGCAGAGTTCTTGGACTTCTTCTTGGTCCCAATGGAGGAATCGGATCCAATTCCTCGAACATCATCCTTCTTGTCCTGGGGTTCAACAACAGCTTCTGGGGCAGCATTTATGTCGGATCGATATCTCAAGTCTGGTGAGCCATCATTTTTCATGTGTCCAGCAGTGCTGTCACCACTTCCGTGTTTCTTTCCAGAAGCCCTGTATTCGGATGGCTCCGGAACTTCCAATTTCTTGAGCTTTCCAGCGTCATTCTTGCACTTCAGCATGTCATCGATGCCTTTACGCAGATTGGAGGCG
The DNA here is from genome assembly GCA_034700285.1 of Proteroiulus fuscus. Taxonomy (NCBI): domain Eukaryota; kingdom Metazoa; phylum Arthropoda; class Diplopoda; order Julida; family Blaniulidae; genus Proteroiulus; species Proteroiulus fuscus. The sequence goes on from JAQIXP010002449.1 coordinate 11,985, forward strand.
GCTTGTCTATTGGCCTTAACGATGGGATACCCTCTTTCGGCGCAACGCTGCTTGAAGGATTCTGGAACATTTAGTAAGTCTTTGACGATGTAAGCACCACCATCAGCTTTTTTCATCCTCACGTACTCGTCCATCTTGTCAAGGTGTCTAGTACAGAGTTTCTCGCAAGCATTGCGCTTGACTTCAACAATAATTTTTTTACCATCTACCATCAACACGTTGTCTGGGGTGCATTTAGGATCGGATCTATCCTGTGCCAAGACTTTGCCTTCCGGATAAGCCTTCTGGAGACAATCTGTCGCATACCGTTCAAGCTGCTGCCACCCTTTCAAGCCGGGATACAAGTCATCGAGCTTCTCGTCCAAGTAGGATTCTCCAAGCTGACCAGGAACCGGCTTGCCCGGACGAGGATGGCGCTCCCTAGTCGTGGAACAAACCTGTTCATCATTCCACAAGATACTCTCTGGAGACTCGCACTTAGGCTGCTGAGCCGGCTCCACAAGCACCTGAGCTGGCTTCAGTTGAGATTCTGGAAACAGCTTGAGCTTAAGTCCAGCATCATCTTCGACTTTGATGGCACTTACGGATCGGCCGAAGTCACCGTAATATTGTCCCAACAGCTCTTCGAGGGGCAAAGGGCTCGGATTTTCTGCCATTTTGTCTCCAATTCAGTAGAAAAGAATTCAAGCAGCTTCGTTGAACTAACGGTCTCTCCACAGCCTACTGGTGCTGGTGAACTGTTCAGAAAATTACTCGGGACTTAACACCGAAACCTACCAAGTAACCAAAGTAACCAAAAGTTCACACTCACGTGCGTGTGATTGTTGCACAATGGATAACGGTAGTACAAGCTTGTACGGGTATACTGGACGGCTTACTGGTTGATTTCCTGTCAAATGTTATTGGTATGAATATTTGGATGTACCGGTACCTGGCATGTATAACTGAATTTATTGGGACAATTATTTATGCCGAACCTTTATTTTGGTCGGCAACGGTACGAGTACCGTATACTGACACCAAACCGACTTGAATAAAAATGGCATTATTTGATAGATATTGGTGTGCTTGCTTGCATAAACTTTAACCATAAAATTAATTTATAACCAAAATGAATATGATAAATTTTTAAACTGGAAAATATTTAAGGTGTAATTTTATTTATTGTTTTGAGCGAAATGAGAGCTGCGAACGACTAGAACTCGGCCATTCATATTGTCTAATCAGAGGGGCTTCACCCCTGCAGACACCCACACAGAAGCTATTGAACAACAGAGGACCCATAGATCTTTTACCACCAAACAGGTGAGGGTCGTTCATGAATCCTGTCATTTTTGTAAGTCGGGTACAGTTAGGTTAAGATGGGTTATGGGGGACACAGCTCCCAGGTTAGGTTTAAAGGTGAAGCAGTGACAGAATTTGTGAACAACCTGTGTTTGCTGGTAAATGCACCATGGGTCCTCTATTGTTCAACAGCTTCTGGGGTCTGGAGTGCATGTCAAGTCACCCTTCCCCGGTGCAGACAATGTGAACGACCAATATAGTCATTAGGCCTTCTAGTTCGATGTTCTCAATTGTCTTAAAATAATGAAAATATGCCTTTAATTTTAATAAAAATTACTTTAGTTCAATTCAAAATATTTTCTGGTTAAGCAATATCATATATCAATTTTAGTTTAAAAATAATTATTTTTTATAATTATATAAATTGTTTAAAAACATACATTTCAAAATCTACCAAATAATACTATTTTCATTGAAATCGGTTTGGAATTAGTATACTTCGATGGCTTAATTCACAAGTGACGAATACACCATTTTGTCAAAAATGAGATATGTGAACTATTATTGTGATCCTGGAAGTGTCCCTAATGAACCTAAAGTTACAGAAATTAATTTAACCAATAATTTGTTAAAGTTACAGAAGTGAACAGTAGCGAATAAGCCACAAGCTGTCATTTCTAAGAGTTACAAGTGGTGAATAGTCTAATTCGTCAGTTTACATTAAAAAAATTTCTCAATACCTGGATTTATATTAAATTACAAGTGGCGAATTTGACAATTTTCGCTCAATTTTGTTGTTGTTAGTTGCATTTTTTTTCCCAATGGGCAAACTAATGGATGTGCAAATGCGCTACTTCACACTTAATTTATTTAAGCTTTCCTGCAAAATTTATCAAAGTCAAACTGACGAATTTTCATTTTTAAGCCTTTTATTTCTCAAATTAATTAATTAATTTACTAAATGAGCACATTTCCTATAAAATATATATATATTGTTCTATCTGTTCACCAAATTTCAGCCTTTTAACATTGTTTATTTTCATGTTATACCGTTTTTCCATAAAAAAACGCTATTATCTCAAAAGGGACTTTTGGCATATCCGTCAATTGTGAATTAAACCATCGAGTCTTCGTACTGGCAATGTACAGTACAGAACTTACTAATTGGTAGGCCTACTGGTATCACTTTTCTAAGCAGCTGCCAACTTACAGGTATAGAACAAATCCACTTGGGTAGCCAGCACTGAACTTCACACAGTTATTGGTAGGTTCACATACAGTCACACAGAAAAACAGACTTCTTGGTTCTTGTTGGTAACTTACTGGTACTTGTACTGGGACAACTGAGCTTCCACTATGAAAACTAGGACGAAACTACTACCACGAGGTATTTGTCTAATGGCAACATGGGGGGTGTTTCACTGTTTTGACCAAAAACTCAAAAATGGACATGGTCCATTTCCCAGGAAGTGAAGTGATGACTCAACTTTGCCAAACTTTGTTTATCTTTTACAAATAGTGCAAAGGCACATTATTGACTTTCACTCAAGGTCAAGTAAAATACATTAAATTTAATGAGAAAAAAAAGTCAAATGGCTTGACTTATTTCCAGAAAAAAAATGTCGGACCCTTTATTATATCTAAATCTAAATTAACAAGTAGCTGGCACCAGTCCAATCCCAATGAAAAAAAGACTTCAATTAAACTGCAGTTTTTTCGAAAAAACTGCAAAAAAACTGCAGTCTTAAACTGCAGTTTTTCTGGGTACTTATGAAACAAAGCCTTGCATAATTTCTG
>JAQIXP010002450.1:0-15064 GCA_034700285.1 Proteroiulus fuscus
ACTTCAGCCTAGTCTAAGCACGGGGATGGATGGGGGCCGTGCACAGCAGAATGCGTGACGGTGAACTGTAGACTAGTGTAAAAACTTGAGTAATTGTGAAAAATAAGCGTGAAAAGGGGAAAATTTTGAAGGATTTAATAGAATTCTCTTCGAAAAAAGTGACGAATGTCTGATAGGAATTTTAAGTATTGTACTGAAAGATATGAGAAAATATGAAAGATTTTATTTAAAAACAATTGAAAAGTAGATAGCCTATATATACATACGTCTTTTGCTACCTGTCACATCCCTACAAACTATATAATTTGGATAATTTTATCATTAATATATATATATATACCAGTAATTCTTCCCAGATTAGTTAACGTTTCTCCAGCATAACCAGCTACATGAGCCCCTAAATCATGGCCGATGATATGACATGATTCAGGAGAATACTGATAATTATTCTTCATTGAAAAATAATTAGTTGAAAACATATAAGAAATTATATATAGTTTATGGAGTAGTTTATGTCATTTTATGATATACCTGTAATAACTGCAGAAATCTGGCAATCATGGCTCCAATTAGTCTTGCATTTGCAGTGGCTTGAGTATAAGGCAAGGAAGCTCCAATTTGCCAATCCACTATTATGACATTACAATCCGCATTAGCTAGAAGCTCGTCTTTCATTGTCTAAGTAGATGAGATAAATTAATATTTTAATATCAATAGACAACAGAATCAAATTTCCCGTCAAAATGGTAGTGATGTGCATCGTAGTCCCATCTCCAGCCACCAAATTATACCAAAAGTGAAAATAAAATGCATTCCCCAAAATGTCCAACTTTATCTGAATCATGTAGTTTTAATTAAGGAGAGTACTTACAAGACACCAGGCATCAGTCCCTGCATTCAGAAATCCATGAACGATAATTCTTGTAAACTTGTAGAAACCGAAATTAGTTTTATTGATTCCACTGACATCATTCGCATATAGTAACTAAAAATAATTTCAATTTATTTGGATTTTTTATTTTTTTCAAACCAAGCTTTGTGACCCAAAATTGTTTTAGAAGATTTAAGAAGTTACTTATTACTTCTGAAACGTTTGGGTTTGCTCTTGTGTAGAGGTTGAATTTGACTTTTAATAGTTCTGGAGATGCTGGAAATACATTCACTAGTCTGGAAGAAGATTCAAATGGTGGTCCAATTGAGAAACATCCGTAGTCACCATAACAACGTGTGAGGACTGTCAATTAAAACAATTGTTTATAATCTGATCAGTAAATTTGTCCAACATTAATGTTTGATTCCAAAAAATGTTAAAATTAAAGAGTTATTTAAAAGTTGAGGAAATAATAATGGAAATTAATCGAAACAATCTCGAATTGAAACTTACCATCATCACTGACAACTAAAACAAATGAAAGCCATAGTGCACATAGTGCACAGAAATAAAATGGTGCATTTTTTGGAAACTCCGAATGAATTGTACATCTTTGTTATAAGTCAAGTCAAAATGTTTGAGCACGACATGTGACACCCCTTTTTAAACCATTTCAACCATTTAGCCTCCTCTGATCGAGTCATATTCACTAAATTGTACTAAAAAAACATCATTCAAAAGGGGAAAAGTGGCCAGTTTGTAGAGGTAAATTTGAAGTCTAATTTGAATGGAAACAAATCTGAATGTTAGAATAAGTAGAAGTTTGTCTATTTTAATTATAATCTTATGTGCCTTAGATTTACAGCTTAAAGATGCAATTTCCTTAAATTCATTTGCAAAGGGGGGAGGAGATTTATATAAAATTAATAATGGTTATTTTCTGAACAAAACACCATGTGTAATTTGTCAATGTTTATAGCCTCCCAACTGACCCCTTTTCAATAGTGTCAATTTACACAAAACCATAGCAAGTAACGGTCGCTTTTCCTTGACTTTTTCCCTAAAATGCAGTTTTCCCTGACTTTCCCTGTCCAAAAACACTTTTCTTAACTTAATTCATTCAAACTAACATTTCTTGATAGACGTTTTCCATCACTTCCATCGACAAATAACAGTTTTTCTTGACTTTCTCTGACAAAAGCACATTTCCCTAATTTTCTATGACACAGAGCAGTTTTCCTTAACTTTTCTTGACTTTCTACAATATAAACAGTTTTAATTTCCCTGAAAAAATACTTCTACCTAGAATTTTACTGAAAAAAATATTTTCCCCCTGATTCTCCCTATAACATAATTCCTTTTTTTTTACTTTCCCTGACCTTCCTGGCCGATATGAGCCCTTTGGGCCTATTTTCAAAAGGCTTACAAGCTGTCTTGACTCTTTAGGTCTCTGTATAACTAAATTATTTTGCAATTATCAATTATTTTTAAATATCCTTTTTGTTTTTAAAAAATACCTATAAATTATTTAAAAGTATAATATTAAAAGTAAATATCAGTTAATTAAATTTCAGTTGTAAGGAAATGTTTTATTTGTAAATAAGTTTATTTCAAATCAATTTAAAAATGCCATTAAAATGTATAGAATGATACCAATGCATAATTCCACCATTTTAACATGAAATTTGAATGAAATTAAAGTAATTTTGAGAGGATTTATTGAAAACAGCACCCCTTATGGCATTACATTTCCACTTTGTATAGTAGAATTTTTGGAAATTTTGTGTGAATTTTAAAGAAGAAAGTTTAATTCCAAAATTAATATATTTTCCTTTTAAATTTCCCTCTGTAAACTGGCTACTTTGGGGTGCCTGGGCAGGGTCAAAATTTTAAAACGTCCCCTTTTAAATGGTGTTTGTTTAGTACCATTTAGTGAATGCCTTCAGAGGAGGCTAAATGGTTTAAGGGGCCGTCCATATATGACGTCACACATGAAACAAATATTAAATATGAAGTTTTCAATTTAACACTTTATATATTACCAAGATTTTAGTGTAGTGCTGGGTGATTTGAATATAGCCCTTCCTAAAAAAAAATGCAATTTAATAACGCTTCATAGAAAAGCTTGTTTTTCATATAACGCTGTTTACTTTAAAAAAAATTAGCACTACGCACAAACAATTTATACGTATCAATTATCTAGAAAACGGAATAAAATTTCGACACACCAACTGCAGTTTTGGAATCAGCGTCGAATCTTACATAAAATCCATGCTTCATATCTGTCCTAAAGTGTCCAGGACTGGGGACAGACATTTCACTCGAATTATTGAATTTAGAAGCAAACTCAAGTTTGTTGAAAAAATACAGGGCATTTTTGATTTTTCTATTAGAAAACTAATTCACAGAAAAATCTAACCCTCGTATTTAATAAAAGATCAGTAGTTTCATCTCTTAATTGTGAATGTCATCTAATTTTCTAGTTTAATATTTCATATTTATTTGAGATTTTTATCTCAATTCACAAATACAATCAATTCATGTAAAGTAGCTATTGTAGCGCGCTACTTGCATAATATTGGTGCAAGCACGCAAGTTTGCATTTGACAACAAGGAATGTCTGTCTGTTTTTAAATTTAAAAAAAAAAATAAACAAGTAGCGAAATACAAGAAAAAAAAACTAGTCTAAAACAAACACTCAAGAATGTAGTGAAAGCAATTGTCTGGTCAGAGTAACAAGCTTGCTTTCATTCGCAAAAAAAGCAGAACTAAAAGTTGAAAACAAGTTACAGCACGTACACCAATTTGAAAATGCATTTAGTACAAGTAAAAATGACCAATTCAATTAGGTTTCACATGCGGCTATACCGCTTTCACGACCGTTTGTAAATATCTTTTTGGAAATGCTGAAAGTTTCTGTGGTATTATTATAAATGCAGGAATTAGAAATCGGAAACGAATGATGGAGCATCCTTAACCTGGTGCTGGATATGCTTTTAATCTGTTTCTGGATTCGCAACACGCATCCATTGATGTTCCACACGCACCATGATTGCAAAAAATCTCGAAAATGTTAACAAAGTGAATTATTCGTATATGTGTGTTGTCATTGCCGTTACTCAGCCACTGATTAAGTTGAAAACTCAACGTGAAATATGATACTTGCAAACCCCATGCTAGCTTATTGGATTTAGAAGACAAGCGTTACAAATAACTCTGGTTAAAGTCAAGAAAAGGTGTTTCCATGTTGTCCATATAATAGGATCCACAGACACTTTTTCAAATTTGTAAAAGAAAACCCTTCAAATTTCAAGCAAAAATGTAATGACTTTCCATGAGTTTTCCAGATCTTCTGAAATGTCAGAGCTTCTATCGATATTTTTTAAAAAAGGATATTTTCAATCAAACATCCTTTTACCTTACTTGATAGGGGAATTAGGCAGTCCTCAAGCATTGTTCAAACTGACCTGAAGTTTCAGGAAAAAACAATTTTGACAGTAAAGTCAATGACAATCGCAAATGCTTCAGGGAATTAAAATTAAGTTTGTCATTGAAAGTCAAGTCAGATAAAATTAATTTTATCTATAAAAATCATAGAAAAATAATTTTGTCACTAAAGACAGATAATACAAATTTTGTTATTAAAAGTAAGGGAATACAAATTTTTTGTCACTGAAAATAAAGAAAAATAAATTTGGGAAAGAATTTGAAAATGGGGGTATTGAATGTCTGTCTCTTTTTCATTTCCAAATGATTCTAAATTTAAATGCATGCATTGCACCTAAAAAGTATGATTTCCTTTTATAACTTGAAGGAAAGGGGAAAACAAAAAGTTATTTCTAAGTATGGTAAATAATTTTTGTGTTCAGTGGTTGTTTAATATCATTGTAAATGTACTTCTTGACCTCACAACATTTATATGATGTGCAATAATATACCATGCTTGATGTGTCACGATGACAGAGTAAGCCGAGTATAAAATGGGGTGTTTGTATACTATAGTGAAACTGAGCAAAAGAACAGCGTAAATTTCCATTGACTTGTAATTGCCAGTAATGGGATATTTATGCCGTTCTTATACTCGGTATCACTATATATTACGTGTACAATGTTTTCGATTAATTATGGATATGTAAAATTTAAAGTAGTCTTCTCTTCAGAGAGATTTTGACTTATTTATAAATCGGGTTAACTACAGTAATATTGAGTGCAGATAGTAATCAAGATGCTAAAGAAAATATTACGAATCGCTCACCTTTTTTAAACTGTTGTGCCTTACATTCTGAAACAAGGACATTTCAAAACTCAATATTCTGAATTTGTAAAAGTATTGTATTTTTGCGTGTAATTATTTAGAAACACGCATATAAAGGAAAGATACATTTTCTTATTTTAAAAATATTGTCTTTTTTGGAGATTGGCCTCAAAATTGGATCAAGTATTGGAATGGACATGGACAAATTGTTATCCTTGCTGGGGAAATTTCACCAACTCCGAACACCATGCTCCTCAGCACCCACCAATAAGCGCTCGTTATTCATTTTAGTAAGTGTTAACTAAGTATCTAAACATATTACCTTTCTTTCAATCTGTTCCTGCATCTGTTGTTGGAGCCTTTCCTCTTTTTCATCAAGTGGATAATGACCAAGCCTTTGTTGGTGCTTCCTTTGATGTTGGGCCCTTAACTGACTGATCCGCTCCTGTTTTGACTGGGGAAAATCGTTTCCATTGGAGGCAGGCCAAGATGACAGAGAACCATTCTGAAAGGTCTGAAGTGGGTTTGTGTGGGACGGCAAAGGAAGTACTCGCAGTTGCTGCTGCTGCTGCTGTGATTTTTGTCGTTGCTGGTCTTCTTCCGGCTCAGACTTTTGCCATTCAGTATTCTTTTGGGAATTCTCGAGAAGTCTATATAATTCCATAAACAAATCATAAAAAAAGTTATTTCACATTTAATTGGAAATTTAAAAAAGTCATTTTATTTCCTTTGATTGATAAACTCACTTTTCCTGTTCATCTTCGGCTGCCGATTTCTTAGGGTATATCATTTCTGGGTCAATTTTAGAATAGTGCTCGAGTTCGTTTGGGCTCTGTTTTAGTAGTATACTTGGTTCTTTTTTATTTTTACCAAATCTGGACAACAAAATGAAACTAGTTAAATGCTTTTACTTTTTCTTCGTTGTAATATGTTTCAAAAATTGCAATAAGATGGTTGCCCAAAAAAGAAAGTGTTAAAAAATAGATATTTACTTGAATACCGATCCCAAATTCTTCAGCAAACTTTTCTTCTTTCCTTTTTTACCAAACCTTCCCAGCTCGTCTCCAATTTGATCACCCAAGGATCCCTGCCTTGCGTTGAGACGGCCGACATTTCCTGAACTGCCACTTTCACTTTCTTCATCCACTGTGGTAATTAAAAGCAATTTTGAGCGTTTTTGTTTCTTTTTTTTTTAATTTCAATGCAAATTTCAAACAAATTAAATCAATGACTTACAAGTGTCCATGTTTTCTCCAGGGCCAAGTGGGGCATCGTAGGATCGATCAACGGCGGCTCGAAAACTTTCGTTGCATCCTCGGCCACGAACACCGCCTTGATTGGGCTGGTGGCCATAAATATCTTCCACAGGATGACCATCTTTTGGTATACTTTCCAGACTGCTCGATTTCTTCATTCCAACATCTTGAGAAAATACAGTACGTAGCTTACAGTTATTACTGATACAATCAAAAGCAAGCAAGAACCACATCAGAATACATCAATTCGTACTATCAGAGGACATTCGTTGAGCCTTGGCAGCACTCACAACCGAGTCTGCCGAATTTGAGCGAACCAAAGTGGATGCAGAATTCTTCTGGCCATCATCATCGAGAGGATGCTTCTGCTTTTCCTTTTCTTCTCGGGCTTTTTTGTTCTTCTGCCAGGTGTCAGTATTTCGAGCATCCAATTGAGCATTCCTTTTCTCTGACATACTCTGCCTGCCAAACCCATCCCTGGCAAAGTTGGCACTTTCTTCGTCGAGGGACATTCTAACAATGCAGTGCATTATAATAGTCAGTTGTGGCTCAAAATAAATTTATTTTAGTCTTAATTGACAGGTGTTACTTAAAAAAAAAAGAAATCCCACTTACTGGCTAGTGTACGTGCAATTTGGATCAACTGGTTTTCCTTGTGATGCGGTCCTGGACTGATCCATATTGGCGAGATCTTTGGGTTGCGAGACGGAAAGGAAGTTGTCGGGAGTAGCAGCTCGGCTGACAGATTTTCCCTTGGGCTGCGCCAGCGAGACATATTCGTTGTCAATCATAACAGAGTCATCGAGGCCGGCATTAATTGTGGGCGAGGCCATGCCAATGGTAATATGGGGAGGTGGGGGTGGTGGCGGCAAAGGCACTTGGCTATTTATATATTGCTTAAACTGAGGACTGTTCCAGCTATCGTGACATGCCTGATAAAAAGATTCGTTTCGAGGAGGTTTTTGGCCCGTGATCCTCTCGATGATTGGATTCCTCATGTGGCTGGGGCAATCCAGTCCGAGGTCCTTGTCCTCAATTTTTGTGATATTCGCACTGTTCAGATTATGTTCCTCTTCCATACTGTTAATGAGCTTCCCGCCATAAGGACGGAAGAATGCCGTACGATCCGAATCACTGGTTGAAGTCATCGAAGTGTCCGACGTAGGCGTGCGGTTTCTTCCATTTGCATTCGATTGATCTACACTGTTCATCGCCAGTTGAACGGCACCATTTAAGGCTGACGAATGGGTTCCTTGCCTCGACGAGGATTTGTCATTTTGGCCCGGCACTCGTCGAGCTATTGACAGTGTTATAGCACCAGGATTGGGTCCTTCTTGGTGCATTACTCGCCTTAATGTTTCCATCGAATAACTGTTAGGTGTGCCTAACAGCGACACTCCATTAATTTCTATGAGCTGATCATTTTCGTGCAATCTTCCATCCTAAATGGGAATTCACATAAACAACATTAGATCTTTGTCATCAGTTTATATTTTTTTACCGAAAAAAATCCAAGCTTATCTGCTAAAACTACTATTTATGCGTTGCTGAATCCTTTACCTTAGATGCTGCCCCTCCATGTATAACGGATTTCACAAATATTCCCAAGTCAACAGTTCCATTGGGACCAGTTGAAGTTTTCCCTTTAACGCTAACCCCAAGACCAGCCGACCCCGTGTCGTTTAAGGGGATATCAAAAGTAAGAACTTCTCTGTGTTTCCACGGGAATATGTGTCCATCATCAGAAACTTTTTCGGGTGGCTGCAATAAAGATATTGGTAAAATTATGCAAGTGGTAGCATAGGAGACCGTCTATAATGGAAGATTTGGTTAGGTGTGCAAAAAATAGGTTGTTAGTATATAATCTATATTTAGACAGAAAAAGTACAGAGACCACACAAATAAGGTAAAGTAGAATGGACGACACAATTGTAAATCCAAAACAAACAATCCCAAGAGCTCCAATTTCTAATGATCAGTCCGAAATTGGAGTTGTTTGCAGAGGGGGTAGCCAGTGTAAAGCCTTTTTTAAAATTTAAATCTCACACCATTAAGTGTTATTATTTGCCAATAAAATTTGGACAATTGCATAAACTAATAGAAAATTACATTAAAAGTGGAATAAAAGTCAAAAAATTACTTATATTTCCCTTTTGGGGGAACTAAGTAGACGTAGTCAGCTTTGGAAATAATGAAACAAAGTATGTTTAAATTACCATGGTTTAAAAACAGAGTTCAAGGTACCCAGATTGCTTATAAAAATCAGCAATAAATTTCTAAATGCTATGACTATTAATATTTTCACATAAGAAATATTAAACAGAGAATACATTGACTTCACTAACATGCAGAAAGCAAATTAATGGACAGTAATAGCAATGGCATGCAGGTGACATAGCTTTTATAAAAAAACATGCATGTAACTTTGTAAAAGAAGATAAAACGTAGAATTCTTAATCAAATAATATTAATTCATTAACAATATTCCTATTCTATCGTTGTTACGTTTAATTATTGTGCCATATAAAATAAACAATTATAATAAACTTTAAAATTGCTTTGTTAGTAATCTCCAACCACCAGAACCCTATTTGCAGATAAATAGCAAACTGCTTATCCCATGAACCAATGAATTAGCACTTTTTATTAAAAGTGATTTGGAAGAGTTAGTGATTGGTGCAGTGTACTGCACATACTAATGCCAACAAGTGGCCTTAACAAAAACTTACTGGGGGGCGTATCGCTGGAACTGGTAGATAAGGAGACTCCCCAACAACTGGGTAGTATAAATCAGATCCCATCTACGAAAACAAAAAGTTTAGAATTCTCTAACCGTAAACGAACAATCGATTTCACTTTCGCACTAAAATTAATGCGATTTAAGTTGTGTGATTTGTCTTCCAGCAAACAATTGCACAGTACGGTACATCCATTATAGGTAAACTAAAAGACAATTTAACGTTCACAGCCACAGCAGCTTGCATTAAAAAAAACAATAACATTTTTAAATAAAATGCATGTACAATAGAAATTTTAAAATAAAAATGCTTTGTCTTAGTACTGAATGTTAGTGCCAGTACAGCACGGATAGTAATAATGCTAGGCACTTCAGACAACTTGCATAAGCTGGTAAAAAGCTGCACATGCATCGAATTCGAAAAATTAAAAACATTTCTTAACAATTCAACAAATAAAATGGACAATGCTTACTATTGGCCTTGGAAATCGAGGGCTTTCCACTTCCTGTCGAGATACAACAATGTTCACGGTGCTTCCTGAAGGTGCATTTCTTAAGAGTGCAACAGCCTCATCTTGAGTTTTCCCAGTCATTTCCACGCCATTCACCTGGATTTTGTTTTAAAAAGTTTGCTAGAGTACATTCTAGCAAAATAATTTCAACATGGGGCAAATATGTGGGCCTACTACCTCTAAAAGCCTGTCGCCGGGTTTAAGTCGGCCATCTTCGATGGCAGCCCCCTTCTGCAAAATGTTCTTGATATAAATGGGGCAATTTCCACCGGCCAAGTTATCACGGGTGGTAATGCTGAATCCCAAACCATTTGGACCTTTTGTCAACTCAATTGGATACTTTTTGCCAATTCGCCTGGTGTTGGATGCCAGCATTGCATTTGTATTGCGATTCAATGTAACAGGAGGTGTTGTTTTCGTGGGAGATACAGCAGCAACCCGACCAGTGACATCTAAATATCAAAGTTCTGGCCATGAGTTTTTCTCTAAATGATGCTTAAAAAAACCTAGGTTCACATGGAAAACAGGCTAAAAACCAGCTAAAAGCAAAGTCATCCACATTAAATCATTACTTTTTATTTCAGTTAGGGGCCATTCAAATTTGACGTCATCAGTTGGGGGGGGGGGATTTATGGGGAAATCCTACAAATGATGACATGGAAGGGTGGATATAAAATGAGAAATCCTACATAAGATGCACACACCTCCAAATTTTTTAATATGCTTTAGGAATGTACTTTTTCATTTTCAAATTTCCACTTTTTATCATGTTTTTTTTCCTAATATTTAAAATAATTTGCTTGTTTATATCAAATTGAGTCTGTTTTAAAGGGGAAGTCTCACTTCATTTAATAATTTTATTTAAACCTTCTGCCAACTTTTTGTAAAAGCTCTTCGAAAATAACTGTTGATGAGGCAGTTGTATTTTTTTTTGGGAATTTACGTAGGATTAAAGGAGGGGGGGGGATTTATGGTCGAATCCTACTTATGATGACTAGAGGTGGGGGTAACTCAAAACTGGAGTTTATTTGAAGACGTCATATTTGTATGGCCCCTTAGAAAATGCAAGAATTTGTCCTAGCTTTTCTAGACCAATCTTTACTATATTGAAAGCACAATATGTGTGTGTGCGTGTGTGAGATCTACTCAGAACAGAAATGGTTCTAACTTACATCTTTCGTTCTCGTCAAACCCTCCATTATCCAGATCAGCTTCTCCTCGTTCGCCGTTTGTTTCTAGCCTTGGGTAAACAGGCGGTGGTGGTTTCGTCGTGTTTTCCAGAGAGCCTTTCATTAATTTCAAACGTATTTCGGGCGCATGCAATGCATCCTTGAAGATATCTTGTGCCCTATTTATATAATCAGCCAGCTGCCATATGTTCAACCACTAACAAAACAATATCTGAATGCATGTTAATAAATTATTTACTTATGGAAGGCGATATGCAACAAGCTTTTGTTATTGATTTCCACGATCCTGTCGCCAACGCTAATACGAGTATCTTGGTCGATTTTACCTCCAGGTTCGATTCCCTGAACAACTAAGCCAAAATCCCTGTCAAGGGCGAATATCAGGTATTAAGTACCTACTTACATATTCATGAAACAAATGTTGTAAATGAAAAATTGGAAAAGATTAACTACCTTCCGTTTTCATCATATTCAGGCACTACGTGAATCCCTAACGGACCTCCATCATTTTGAAGAATTACTAAATGCTGCCTGTAAAAAAAATAATAATTCAAGGTAAATTTATAAAAATAGAGCTTATACTTATAGGTTAATAAGAAAAATCTTCAAACAGAGGTGAGATGAGATAACAAAGTTGTTTTTGGATTTGTAAAATGAGGTAAAATTTGAAGAGAGAATTGAAACTGACTTCTTATTGCCATTGAATGAGTGTCCATTTTCCTGAATTGGAATATTTGGACCGCCGACAGGTTCTCGCCTTCCATCCTTTAAAGATTAAAAACAACAGTTCAATTAACAACTGTTTTTATACTGAGAAATTTAAGGAATTTTCCTCCTACTTACAGTTTGAACCTGTCTATCAGCCGCCTCCGCCCATCTGTACGGATCGTTGGCATACCCAAGTATGGAGAGCCGACCTGAATCTCTGGAAAATTTAGTAAATGCAGATTTCTCTTCGCCACTACCATCCTCCCTTTCCGAGGCGATATCACTATCCGATGGTTCCGAAAACCTTCCCTGTTGAACAAGCATAATGGCATTATGTCGAATTACCATTTTATATGGCATTAATCTAGTTTAAATTAACAACATAATGGCTCGACATAACGAGTTGAACGAGTTTTAACTTTCTTTCGGGTGAAACTAATTAACATTTCAAATAGACATAATAGTGTACAGGTTTATTTTCAGGCCAAAGTCAGGAATTATTAGCCTAACTACCGTGTATCCTAAACGATATAATTGGCATTTCTTATTGTAATTTCACCCATGACAAGACTTTAAAAGATATGCAAATATTTTCAACAAAAAAAGCTACTAACCTGTCTTGGAATTGAGCAATTTGGGCTTTTGTCGTCAAGAACAACTGCCGTGGACCACCTTTTCATGGGATCTAGGTAAACATTTGGAACGGGTGACAACCTGTTTAAAGCTGGTTCACTACCACGTCTCACTTGCAAAGTAGATATCCCTGAAAATAGATAATGACTCATTCAAATTAAAAGTTCCGCACCAACAAGCCATTTATAGAATGTCCATTTACATAAGCAAGCTTTCCTAACAACAATTTCCTTTTTTTTTGCAATGGTAATAAATTTTGACTGCATAGAACAAAAGAAAGTGAACCAGTTATTACGAAATATGTCCGAGGTAGGCCTATGTCTAACTTGCACAACTTGTCTTAATAGTATGCACATGGCTGCCTTAAGTACCTCGTACTTTTCTGCAATCCAAACCAGCCACAGAAGAAATTAAAAAATGGCTTACAAGAAAATTAAATGTGGGCTATATATTTCCAATTAATGAAATGCTGGTTGAGAAATGGGTAGGCTATATATAAGACATTCAAAAATTTCACTTCATTAAAATTCATTCTGGGAATTAAATTAAATATCTATTGAGGAAGACTTCCCACAATAATTCAGTCTAGCTGAGGCTGATTATCAAGTATTTCAACGTACAGTGCAAATGAAAAACTTTTGATGCTTTGATAAAAATTTGAGAACATCAGGATGTTTCCTAAATTTGCTATTTCTCATATCTGGCAGAGCAAAAACCCATTTTTCCAGAATTTTATTTTCTTCTCTTCATGATTTTAAGATAAATTTAGAACTTTGTTGTTGTATTCAAGATTTAAAATTCTTGGAAAATCATAAACCTCAATAATGCCTAAGCTCATCGTAATCAAAAACAGAAACTTTTTCAAAATTACACGATTAAGTTTTAAGCCAGGAAAGCTTTTGTTCAAAACCTAACAGCAATGAATGTTTTTCATCAAAGCCCAAATTACATACCAGAGTTAATTATAAGTTGAGAAAATACTGCATTGTATTGCATATCAGCTTGAATCAACTTTAGTACCTGCTGTATGCATTATATATACGTTAACCATTATTCGTTTTACAGTAGGCAAATTGCCAAATGTTTTCAAACATTATCCACCTTCAAAGTCATAAATACTGTAAGTATACGTTGAAGTAATCATTGACTTAACAAGATTTCAATAAAAACAACTTGAGCAATGCGAAACTACTTAAAAGCTGTGCCAATAACACCTGTAATAGGATTACAAAGCCACTTTTCGAGGGCGAAATTTATGGTTTCCTTACCTAAGGGGATTCCATCGCCATTGATTTCCACGTCAATGTGGCAAGGAACATGAGAATCTGATTTACTGTCTTCGGTGTGGAACAGATCAGGACTGTCGGTTCCCACCGAACTGGCGCTCGTGCCATCACCTCCATTATGCAGGAATGGCGTTCCCTGTTCTTCGTAAATGGCAACAATCTATAACAAACAAATAGCAAAATATTTGAAAGTGGGCATAACAATAAACATTCACACTATTCACTTCACCGTGCAGGAAATATTACTGAAAAAAATTCAATTAAAAATAAAGAAAACACTTTTAAAGCAAGCAGGCTGCCAAGTCGACCTCGTTGTTCTGATTTAAATAGGTCTTAAAAGGTTATTGCCACAAACTGCATTACTATTTGTATAGCTGAAGAATGGGTCACACAAAATTATGGCCAGCAGGGAAAATTGTTTACAATCCAAAATGACTAGGCCTTTAGCACACAAGTTGGGGTAAAACAAATAACTACGCCTAAAATTCTCATAATTGGAAGCAGATTATGAAAAATTATACCAAAGTTTAAAACTGCTTTTCGACTTACCTGTTCCCTGTCATCAGCAACATCGTTCAGCCTATCATCGGGATCTAGAATGCCACCATCATTTAAGCTTTTCAAATTGTGCACGGCTACCCATGATCCTGATGGCTGCAAAGAAAAAAAGATATTGAACGTGAGAAATTAATGCACATGACCTCCTTATACATTAAGGCATATAAATTTTAAATTTATCGATAGAAGGTAAAACAATTCCACGAAGCCAATGTCTTGTAAAAGGTCACAAATTATATGGCCACAGCACGCAAACAAGTTTAGTGCATACTTGATACACAGTTGATACATGCATGTTAAACCTATTAACCGGACACCTTGTACAGTATATCTATATACACATACATGCATAGTATAAAATCCCGATTGGAATCTTTCTTAAGCTTCTGAAATTTTATTTCCACATAATTATCCAAAAAAAAAAAATACTGATCGATCGAACTACTTTATCCGCTGCCTTCTTCAAAACAAAGTTTTGTACTTGTAAATAGTTTTGATGTACATTATGCACCAATATTTTGCACAAAACAAATAATAAATAAATTAATTAACCTGTTGAAAATTCTATGGCATGATCTTATTACTAGCCTAAGAGATTTTCATTAATATTCTGTAACCATCATAAGGAAATGTACAGGAATTGGTTTTTTAAAAGCTCCAGCAAACTAGTGGACTAGGTTACTGCTGATAATGACAATCGAATTGAATTGGAATTAGCGATACAGCAACCTAATTTTGTTTTATTATCCATTGAAACCCATTTAACCCTATATGCACTTATATGAGGTATGTCCCAAAAAAATAAACAAAAACCAATTATTAGTTTCTGCATGCAATTCAGCTGTCAAATTTGGTAACAAAGTGACTGACCGATTAAATGAAACCTCAAAAAATCAGTATCTAGAAACAACAGGAACTTTGCCCATGTGCTTTTAGCAGATGAGTGCATTTTACCAGAAAAACAACAGGAAATATTCAACAGGTGATGATGTGGAAAGAGCAAATGTGGTCATCTCTCCCATACCATTGCCCTTATTTCATTCACAGATTTATGTAAA
>JAQIXP010002451.1:0-15061 GCA_034700285.1 Proteroiulus fuscus
TGGAGCTAGTTTCAGCTAATTCTCAGTTTAGCCTGCGACTTACAGCTAACCCTCAACTGAAACTCCCCACTGTTAGAGTTGCAGAAGTGAACAGTAGCGAATAAGCCACAAGCTGTCATTTCTAAAAGTTGCAAGGGATGAATAGTACAATTCGTCAGTTTACATTTTAAAAATTTCTCGAGATCTGGATTTTCATTAAAATACAAATGACGAATTTGACAATTTTTGCTTTTTTTAATGGGCAAACTAATAGATGTGTACATGCGCTACTTCACACTTAATTTATTTCGCCTTCCTGCAAAATTTATCAAAGTCAAACTAACAAGATTTCATTTTTAAGCCTTTTATTTCTCAAATGACTTACTAAATTTATTAATTTAATTATTTTCTAAAAATTAGCACATTTCCTATAGAATATGTATATTGTTCTTATCTGTTCACCAAATTTCAGCTTTTTAACATTGTTTATTTTCAACTAATACCGTTTTTCCATAAAGAAATTTTCATAAAAATTCGTCAATTATTGTAAATTAAACCATCGGTATGTAATAGTTATTTTAACTAATATTTTGGTATGGTTTTTAGACTAATATTAGTTATTCTACACTACCAGTTAATATGGTTTTGTAGCTAATGTTAGTTATTGTGACTGCTACTTGGATATGGTTTTGTAACTGTTAATAATTAGTTTAACTATGACATGGATGTGGGTTTAAAACTGATGGTAGTTATTCTAACTGCCACTTGGGTGTAATGATTTTAATTGCTACTTGGGTGTGGTTCCGTAACTGATGATAATTGTTTTTAACTAACACTTGGAGATGGTTTTGAAACTGATATTGGCTATTCCTCACTACCAGTTAAGTATAGGGTTTTGCTGCTGATGGTAGTTATTCTATAACTGCCATTTAGGCATGGTTTTGAAATTAATGGTAGTTATGGTTTTGTAACTGATGTCAGTTATTCTAACTGCCACTTAGATGTGATTTTATAACTGATGCTAATTATTTTTAACTGACAACTTGGGGGATGGTTTGAAACTAATGTCAGTTATTTTACACTTATTTTGGTATATGGTTTTTGTAGCTGGTAATGGTTAATCTAACTGCCACTTGGGTATGATTTTGTAACTGTTGTTAATTATTTTACACTGAGACAAAGGTGTGTGCTTTTAAAACTGATGGTAGGTATTGTAACTGCTATTTGGGCATGGTTTTGAAATTAATGGTAGTTATGCTGTATGGTTTTGTAACTGATGTTAGTTATTCTAACTACTACTTTGGTGTGGTAATTATTTTAATTGCCTCTTTGGCGTGGTTTTGGAACTGATGCTAATTATTTTAACTAACACCTGGGATTGGTTTTGAAACTAATGCTAGTTAATTATTAATGCCAAGTTAGTTAATGCTAGTTAATTATTTGATTAATGCTAGCTGCTATACCAGTTATGTATGGTTTTGCAGCTGATGGTAGTTATTCTAACTGCCACTTGGGTATGGTTTTGTAACTGATGTTAGTTAGGGTAACTGCCACTTGGTTGTGGTTTTTCAAACTGATGCTAGTTTCCTAACTGCAACTTGGGCGTGGTTTTGGTAACTTTTGGGTAGTTAATCTAAATACAATTTGGTATGACTTTGTAATTGACATTAACTGCTTAACTGCACATTGATTGTAAAAACCAGTTACAGGTTTAATGCTGCAGATGGGCTGGTAACTACAACAGTTTTTTTGGTACCAGTTTGGCTATATCTGTAACCATCTTAGCATTAGTCAATTAAGATAACAGTCAGTTAATTAGTCTATCTGCTGTTTGGCACTGCATAAGTGTAGTTTAGTTAAAGCTAAGGGTTATGTTGATGACTTAATTCAGAAGTAGCGAATGAGCGAATTTGTCTAAAATGAGATTAGTGAACCATTGTTATCCTGGAAGTGTCCCTAATTAACCTTTAGTTACAAAAATTAATTTAACCAATAATTTAATTGTTAAAATTATAGAAGTGAAGAGTAGCGAATATACAACAAGGTATCATTCCTAAAAGTTACAAGTAGCGAATGGTACCATTCGTTAGTTTACCTTTTAAAAAATTCTCTGGACATGGATTTCTAGAACAATACAAGTAACGAACGTGACAACATTCGCTACTTTTTTCTTGCATTCACTGTATTCAAGTACTAAGTCCTTCACACTTAATTTATTTCGCTTTCCTGTGAACTTAATCAAAGTCAAACTAGCGAATGTGCATTTTTTAAGCCTTCTATTTTTCAAAGTACTTAATTAATTTACTAATTTAATTATTTATCAAAAATTAGCATATTACAGCCTTTTAACATTGTTAATTTCCAAATTATAATTTTTTTCCATAAAAACGCCTTTATCTCGAAAGCAACTTTTGGCTTATTCGCTACTTCTGAATTATGCCATCGATGTATCATTTCAAAACTCAACCAGCTTGCAATGAATTTCATTGTAAGCAGTGGCTCACTCAACAACAGTCTTAATACATTTTCTTTTTGGTCAATGTTTATGGATTCTTATGCCACAAAGGCACTAAGTGGCTTTGATTGTATCCTGTAAGCGGTCATTTTTTTCTCTGCAATGAGAAAAGCTGACCATGGCTCATTAGGTAAGCACTCTTCTGGCTCAACCCACGACCGCACATCTGTCATTGCCGCACCGTGCAGTGTCGCCAGATGCCATCAGCCATTCAAGAGTAATCCATTCTTAGCTTGTAAGGCATTTGCCACAAACTTGGAAATGCTATTGCTAAAAGACGCCTTTTGTGAAGTGACCAACCTATTATCCAAACTCCTGTGCAGTTTTATGCTGCTTGATGCATTGGGAAAGTTAATATTGTTTTGGGGCAATAATTTGGAAGGGAATGTCCCATTTAGTTAAGAGGTAGTTTCAAATCAAAGTGAAAAGATAGTTTGGAATGATGTGGAAAGTAAAATTTTGATTGGACTTAGTGTTCAATAAATATATACTTTTAAAAAGATTGAATTTTATGTTTTATGCAGTTAGGGAAAAAAAAGCTAGTTTGGAATAAGTAGAAAGCAAAATTTTAATTGAACTAAAAGTGTTCAATAAATATATACTTTTTAAAAAAAACTGAATTTTATGTTTTATGCAGTTAGGAAAGTTGTTTTTGGGCAATGATTTTGAGGGGAATGTCCCACCTTGTTAAGAGATAGTTTCAGATGAAGGGTAAAAGCTAGTTTGGAATGATAAAGAAAGGAAAAGTTTGATTGGACTTAGGGTTCAATAAATACTTTCAAAAAGCTTGATTTTTTTGCAAAATGTTTTTCATGGGAGTAGCCATTTTTTTAAAATGTAAGTGGCACCAGTTAGTGATGAAATTGGCCATATAGAAACTTAGCACATAGAAGTGTTCTTTGAAGAAATTGTGAATCCACTCATGATTGCATTCAAAAGTTGGCTACTAGATGGCGCCAGTTGTTTTTGTAATACTGTACTTAAAATTTTAGTTGAACTTACTATTCTTGCTATAATTTTACTATATTCCTACTAACTATTACTTATTAAATTTTTGAAGAGCCTGTTTTTTGGATAATGCTTTTCACTGGAGGTTGCCATTTTTGTTTTTACAAAAAGTGGCGCCATCTACTCATGAAGTTGGTTACTACCATTCAATTTTCTGACCATGTTAGAAACTCAACACAGATTGTTCCATGAGGAAATAGTGAATCCACACATAAATAGTTTCAGTGGTTTAATTTACAAAAGTAGCTACTAGGTGGCACCAGTCGTTTTTGTTAAACTGTTGTAAAATGGTACTATGCATAAATTTTTGAGGAAAGTCTTGATTTTGTACATTTTTGATGAAGGCAATATAATTTGAGCTATTTAGTAAATGTATATTTTTAAAACATTTTCCTTAAAATTTTCATAATTTAGATCCTAAAATTGATCCTAAGGATTTTTCAGAATTAGCAGTCTCAGGTAGATCAGGGTTTTGTAATTTATGTAAATTAATAGGAAGTAGTTTATATATTTGTGATGGGTTTTTTTTTATTTGGAAAACTTTTATGTGGTTTTTGCAAAAAATATTGTGAAATTTCTTAAAATAATCTTAAATTATTATTTAAAAATAATTGCCCCTTGTTGCATGCAATCACTGGTTATTTCAAAACTTTGCAAGGATAACTGTCTCAAATTTACGAAATTTTGATTCCTTATAAAAGTTCTCATAATTCTCACATTATCACAGATCACATATCAATTTCTGATAATTTTTTTGAAATTTTTTAGCATATTTATAATTTTTCTACTTTGGCTGCCCCTTGGTAACTGGCAATCACTGCTAGCTTAGATGTAATGCGTGTATTGATTACAACAGGGGGCAAGAAACTTTTGAAATTTATAATATACATTATAATAAAATAAATTCAAGAATTTTTAAGAAAATTAAATAATTTATAAGATATATGACAAATTTGAATTATTTTTTTAAAAAATGATTTAGTTTTTGTAATAATTCTGAAAATATCTGCCCCTTGAGAATGGGCAATCACTACCAACAGCTGTGCAATGATGGTTTCAATAATTAAAATTCTGAAATTTGTTAAAAAAAATTGAATTCTCCATAAGATATATATCAAAACTGAATTGTTTTTAAATTTATAATTTATTTCTGTAATAATTCTCAAAGTAGCTGCCCCTTGAAAGTTGGCAATCACTGCGAAAAGCTGTGCTATGCTGACTCCAATTATGAAAATTAGGAAATTTTTGAATTAGTTTTTATTTTTGTATATTGCTACTAATAAGTAAATGGAAGGAAAATATATGTTTTCAGTTTGTTTAGCTAATGCAGCTTTTTGCTAGTTTACTGAAGCTCATCTTTTTCACTCATTTCTCACTTTTTTTTCTAAAATGGCTTTTGCTGTTTTTCTACACTTTTTTACCCCTCAACTACAATGGTCATGTATTAGTGGTGGACTGCACATAAGTCATCCTGTTGACAGTTTCAACCACTAATCTTCCATTTGTACATTATATAATGGAAGAGATTGTTTTAAGCTTCCTATATATCCATCACACTGCCATGGCATGGTCAGGAATTTTAAAGAAAAGCCGATAGGGGTCAGTGAGTATAATATAAAACAGCTAGAAATGATTTATTTCTCACAAATTAGCCAATGTGATGTTTTGGGACTTAATGCAGCTAGCAACCTAGAAGTGGAAATTATTTGAAGATATTTATTTTTAGGCGTTTTAAGGAAATTTAAGTAATTTTTAATATTTTAAAATTACTTTAAATTTTTCAAAATTATTTTAAAAAAAATTAAATTATGTGAAGGCATTAAAATTATTTACATTTTTTTTAATATTAGAAATTTTTTAATAATATTTTGAAAGCTTTTACTAATTTTTAAAAAAATTGAAAATAATTTAAAAAAAATGATTACAAATATATATGTAAAATATAAGAATTGCGAATAGGTGTTTTATATTTTTGTAATATATTTGAAATTTTCAAGTGTGATGAAATTTTTTATAAATCGACTTAAAACATTAAAAATACTTGCAAAAATTCAATTTTTTAAAATTGGTTATGAAATTTGATATTGACCATTGTGAAAAATATGAAAATTAAAAAAAAATAATTATCATATATGCATACTTAATGTATTTTTTATTTTTTTTAAATATGTCTTAAAATTATTTCAAAGGTATTTGAAATGCTGGTTTTGATAAAATATTTTAAATCTGCATGAAAGTTCATAGTTATTTTTTTTATAAATTGTATATAAAATTTGGTGTGGATTTTTTGGAAAATTTGGTGTGGATTTTTTGGAAAATTTGGTGTGGATTTTTTGGAAAATTTGGTAAATATTAATGAATGCTGGGAAATGTAGTGTAAGTATTGAAAATATTTGCAAATATGAATGATTATAGGGAAAGTATTAAGAAAAATATATTTTATGTATGGGAAATACATAAATAAAAATTTGAGGAATTCAATAAGAAATTATCAGAAAGTTGTAATTTATGCGTTATAAAGAAATGGATAAATTTAGTAAAATATGACATCAAATAAGTAGTGAAATAATTTTGTGATAAGATAGTTAGAGTGGCACAATAATTGAGAACATTGTGAAATTGTAAAAATATTAATGAAATCTAAAATTAGCAAATTTAGTAAAAAAGTTTGTATAAAAAAGTAGTTTCATTCAATGTTTAAAATTTGGTAAATCCATGAATAAAATTTATGAATTTAAAAAAGTTCTAGAAAATGATATAGAGAAATTATGAAAAAAAAATGCAAACTTATGATATTTACTTATAAAATTTAAGGAAATTATATGTGAAATTGTCAGAAATTTTAATTATAAATAAAAAATAAGTCAATTCTATTAGCAATTTGCAAAAATATATAAATTTCAAATTTTAATACAATATATAAATTTTTTTTAAACCTTATAGAATTTAAAAAATTTTAAAATAATTTAAGAAAGTTGTAAATTCTGTATTTTGAAAAATTGCCAAAGTCTTAATTCATATATGGCAAAAATACGTTTTTTACTTTGTTGGCCAATGCATTTTTGTCACATTAAATTATTTTGAAAATGGAAATTTCCCCCAATTGTCAAAAGTTAAGCCAGTGTGGCAGCTTATACAATCTATTTTAGAAAATGGAAGCAAAATATCCAGTTTTGACATATTTTCCAGCCACTTTGGAATTCTTTGCTATATTTTTTTTTTAAAAATAAGATACTTAAACTGATGTGAATCCATTATGTATTAGCTAAACACAGTTGACATTTTGTTTTTGCTATTACTCTTGCGCATGTGCATTGACGTGAAACAATGAGGACTGTCAAGAGGTTGTTTTTTGCCACTAAAACTGTAAAAATGGCAAAGTGAAATATTGTTCATCTGACCCCAAAAGTTGTTATTTACGAGACAATAATGCATGACTATGTTAGGAAGAAAAGTTTAGCACTTTACAACCAATAAAAAAATAATCTGTTTTTTTTCTACTTGTATGGATTTATTATGGATGCTAAAAATGGCGATTTTTGGGCATTTGGCGAATTTCGCCAGTTTTGGCAAGTGCCTGGCTTTAGTCAACTAGCAAAACTTTTTTTTTCTTATTATGGGAATTTATGAATGTATTGGAAAAGTATTTGAAAGTGTGAAAGTGCTTGAAAATAAGTCTTTTTTAAAAGTAGTTTTTTTTTAACATTTTTCAAATTTTGCAAAAATTATTTGTGAAGTTTAAAGTTGAATTTGAGAGAAATCTTATAATAGATAATTTGCAAAAGTATGGGAGAATAGATAATATGGTAAAAAAAAGTTTGGCAAAAGTGTAAAAATTCAAGAAAAATGGGAAAAATTCCGGCAGATATTATAAAAAGTCTGGTAAAATATTTGTAGGACCAGATAAAAATGTTTGTAAAAGTACAACTACTTTTGCAAAGCAAAGTAAAAGTGCAAAGCAAAAGTATTTGAAAATTCTGAGATGGTAAAAGTTAGCAAAAAGTTAATGGAAAATCTCGCACAAATGTATAAAAAATTTAGGCAAAAGTGTGAAATAAATCAAGGGAAAATATGGGAATTCTGGGAAAATTGTGTAAAATTCTGTCAAGCAGTATAAAAATGTAGGCAAAAAAAGTGTTTAAGGTCAGGCAAAAAAATAAGGTAAATATTACTATAAAAGTAACGCAAAAATTTAGACATAATTTATGTAAAATCATTTTAAAAAACTTGTAAGAAGTTAGGCAAAAGTTTGAATAAAGGCAGGCAAAATTGTCTAAAAATTCATGCAAAATTTACAAAAAGACATTCAAAAAATGTCTAAAAAAGTAACGCAAAATTGTGCCAAAATTTAGACATACAAGTTTTTAAATGATTTTATAAAACGTAAGAAGTTAGGCAAAAGTTTGAAAAAAGTCAGGCAAAATTATTTGGGGAATGTCAGGCAAAATTGTGTAAAAATGTATGCAAAAATTACAAAAAGAAATTCAAAAAATGTTTAACTTGTAAGGCAAAAATGCATGAAATGGTATTGGCAAAAACAAGTCAGGAAAACTTGCATATAAATTTTGGTAAAAATATGAAACTTGTCAGGAAATACTGTTTTTAAAAATTCAGGCAAGCAGTTTTTAAAAAAAATGTCTTGCAAAAATTTCTAAATAAATCATGCAAAATTGTGAAAATCAGGCACATGAGATAAAATTTCTCAAAAAAATGTGAAAATATCAGCCAATATAGTATAAACTCAGGCCAAAATTATGAAAATTCAGGAAAAAATGTGTAAGAAGTCAGGCAAAAATAAGTAAAAAAAAAGTATTAAATATTTTTTTTTAAAAAAATCATGAAAAATTACACAATGGCAGGCAAGAAATTTTAAAACGTCAAAAGTAAGGCAAAAAAATGAAAATATTTGAGTAAAAATTTACGCTATAGAAATTTTTTTTTAATATATTGTCAAACCAAATTTGTAAATGAATTCTAACATTATTTTCTGGTTTGTGTTACATTACATCCAAGTGCATCTTTGTAACCAATTTCAACACTATTGTTCATGCCAGTTTTGACCAAATGCCTGACAAAGTTATTCTGTTATGTTTTTTATGTCAGAACTATCATATACATGTATGTGGTGTGAATATACCCCTAGCTGTGGTGGGGATTGGGAGGAAGTCCCCCCCACTCAATTGCAAACACAATTTCAACTTAGCATTTCGATTTTTTGGTCCCCTTTTATTTGTGAAAGGCCTGATAACTCAATATGGCATAATGCTGTTGTCATGTGTCAATAAGTAAGCATATTACAAGACAACCAATTGGTTTTCTATAGGCATACAAATCGATGTTGCATTTTAAGACATGTGTATATGCATGCAGGTGGCCACAAAAAAACCACTTTTTTGTGAAGGACCTGCCTTTCAAATGTAAGCAAAAATTTCAGTAAAAAATGATGGACAGACCACAAATGTAGGGACAATGTTATTGACACAGAATACATTGTTTTTTATACAGATACTGAATAACAAAGTGGGAATTGTCATGCAGGTTTTATTGAGCATTGTATTGAATAATCAGTAAAAAAAACTTGTCTTTTTTGTTGCATTTGGCTCTTGAACAGGTCAGTTTGAAATTGCAAAGGTTTTTAAAAGTGTTTACATCTTGAACATGTCAGTCTGGAACTTAATGTTTATGTGTAATGTTTAGGTTTAGAACAGATCATTCTGAATGTAACATCCTGTTGTTTCTTAGCTTTTAAAGTGGGGCATGCTGGGTTTTCTAAATGGTTTAGCTTTTGAACAGGTCATTCTAAGACTTTCAACATATTTGCTGAATTGTGTTTAGCTTTTGAACATTTCATTCTGAACTTTCAACATGTCTGTGGAACTTTGTTTTGCTTTTGAACCTTACATTCTACAATTTCAACAAATATGCAGGGTTCTGTTTAGCTTGTCAACCTTTCATTCTGAACTTTCAGCAGGTTTACAATCTTGTGTTTAGCTTGTGAACAGTTCATTCTGAGACATGCTTGCTGACTTGTTTAATTTTTGAACAAGTCATTCTAAAACTTTCAACATGTTTGCTGAATTTTGTTTAGGTTTTGAACATGTAATTGTGAACTTTCACATGTTTGCGGAATTGTTTACTTTTTGAACATGTTATTCTGGACTTTCAACGTGTTTGCTGACTTCGGTTTAGCATTTGAACATGTCATTCTGAACTTTCAGAATGTTTGCTGAATTGTGTTTAAAGTTTGAACATGTTTATGTACTTCCTGTTGTTTATTTAGCTTTAAAGTGGGGCATGCTGGGTTTTCTGAATTGTTTAGCTTTTGAACAGGTCATTCTAAGACTTTCAACATATTTGCTGAATTGTGTTTAGTTTTTGAACTTTCAACATGTCTGTGGAATTTAGTTTAGCTATTGAACATGTTATTCTGAGACATGCTTGCTGAATTGTTAAGTTTTTGAACAAGTCATTCTAAAACTTTCAACATGTTTGCTGAATTCTGTTTAGATTTTGAACATGTAATTAGGAATTTTTAGCAGGTTTGCGGAATTGTTTACTTTTTGAACATGTTATTCTGGACTTTTAACGTGTTTGCTAAATCCTGTTTAGCTTTTGAACATGTCATTCTGAACTTTCAGAATGTTTGCTGAATTGTGTTTTTTTAAGTTTTGAACATGTCAGGCTGAGACTTCGAACAGGTTTGCTTTATTGTGTTTAGCTTTTGAAAATGTCATTTTAAACTTTCAGCATGTATGCAGGATTCCGTTTAGCTTGTCAACCTTTCATTCTGAACTTTCAGCAGGTTTACAGTCTTGTGTTTAGCTTTTGATCATGTCATTCTGAGACTTTGAACATGTTTGCTAAATTCTGTTTAGCTTTTGAACATGTCGTTCTGAAACTTTCAAAATGTTTGCTGAATCCCCTTTAGCTTTTGAACATGTCTATCAGAACAATGTTTCGTTTTAGAATGGGTTATTCTGAAACTTAATGTTGATTCTATGTGTTTAGCTTTCGAATGGTTTGCACTGCCTATTTTTTGTTTGAAATTATGGGGAAATATTTACAAATTTTAATTGTGTTTAGATATTCAACAGACTATTCTGAAACTTGAAACCTGTTTTCTAAATTGTGATTAGCCATGAAATGGGGTCATTCTGAAAGTTTTGTGTTTCTACTTCAATGTGTTTAGAAATTGAACAGTTCATTCTAACACTGGTAAACCTGTGGGTTGCATGTTTTTATTAATGTGTTCAGATTTTGATAATGTTTTGTTAGCATTTTTTTAATGTGTTTTGGTGTAAGTGGTCATAAGTGACAAAAATGCAATTTTACACAAATTCCAAAATGGCGTCCTAAAGTAAATAAATAATGATTGGCTGCTCTTGTCTATATGATACGTGAACTTAATAGAAGGGATAAAAACTGGAGGGAAGGGATGTTGAATGGAACTAAGAAGGGGGAGTGATGAGTGGTTCCACCATTTTTTTCCCCCATTGGATTCTGACGTCATAATCGCTTTTTGAGGGGGACACATTGGGGTGGCAACTGTGGGGAATTGAGTGAGAAATCACTCTGGAGAACATGTTACATTATTGGGATGCAGTAGTGGACTGTGGACTGGACTGTGTGGTCAGTGTGGACTGTATGCTAATGGATTGTGCTGGTCAGTTGTGGTCAAGTTGAGCCATATTGGTGGAATATTGTTGGAACTTTATGCTAAGGAGCTTTGGGTGAAGGTAAGTGTGTTACTGTGTCAAGTTAGGTGAATCTTGGGGATTCTGAGTGAATCTTTTAATGGATTTAGGGGAAGTGAGTGGCGCCCCCTATGGCGCTTGTCAGTAGAGAAATTTTTTTCGGGATTCAAATTTGACTGGTGAAAATTGTAAGCGGTTTTTGAACTATTTTTTGAATGGATGCAAGGGGACTTGTGTAAAGGAGCGAAAGTATCAAAATTATTCTGATACTTTCATCTGAAATTGCTTTATAATGAGCAGGTTGTATTGACAAGTGAAGGCTTTTTAAAATGGAATTAAGGTATGACTTTTAACTATTTTGTGTAATGCTGAATTATTCTGATACTTTCAGGATTCCATTGAGATTCGCTTAGAATTATTCTGATACTTTCGTCTTTTATTTGCATTTGAAACTGTTGCTTGATGATTATCAAGTTAAATAGAACTATGAAGGGTGTAACCATTTTTATAAAACTTGATAATTCTGATACTTTCAAGATTTCTTGAAATGATTGTTGAATTATTGTGATACTTTCATCTTTAATTTCCAATTAGGAACTGTCCTGATAACTTTCAAATATTTTCTTAAGAAATTGTTATATGGAACTATGGTGTTTTGATCATTTTTAATGATACTGAATTATTCTGATACTTTCAAGATTCCGTTAGCCTGCTTTCGATACTTACGTCTTTAATTTCTAGTAGGAACTGCTGTAATAACTGTCAAGTACTTGTCTTATGAAATAGTTCTAAACTAGAACTATGGTGTGATTTCTTCATTTTTGTAATGCTGAATTATTCTGATACTTTCAGGATTCCATTGAGATTCGCTTAGAATTATTATGATACTTTCGTCTTTTATTTGCATTAGAAACTTCCGTGATAATTATCAATTATTTGTCATGTGAAGTTGATCTTAAATAGAACTATGGAGAGTGTTATCATTTTTATGATACTAAATTGTTCTGATACTTTCAAGATTTCTTGAAATGATTATTGAGCTATTGAGATCATCTTTAATTTCCAATAGGAACTGCCATGATAACTTTCCAATATTTTCATAAGAAATTGTTATGTTGAACTATATGGTGTTTTGATCATTTTTATAGTACTGAATTATTCTGATACTTTCAAGATTCCATTAAAGTGTTTCTTGAACTATTCTGATACTTTCATCATAAATTTACAATAGGAACTGCCATGATAACTATCAAGTAGTTTCATATAGGAAATTATAGTTATCTGAACTATAATGTGTTTTGAACATTTATATGGCACTGAATTATTCTGATACTTTCAAGATTCCATTGAGATGCTTCAAGTAATGTTCTGATACTTTCAACATTATTTTCCAATGATATCTGCTATGATAACTATCAAGTATTTTCATAGGAAAGCATAGTTATCTGCAACTATGGTGTGATTTGATCATTTTTTGGCGCTAAATAATTCTGATACTTTGAAGATGTCATTGAGATGCTTCTAGAACTATTCTGATACTTTCATCTTAAATTTCCAGTAACAGCTGTCATGATAAATATCGAGTATGTTTATAGGAAATTGTAGTTATCTGGAAGTATGGTGTGTTTTGATCGAGTTTATAGATACTGAATTATACTGGTACTTTCCAGATTTCATTAAAATGTTCAGTGAACCATTCTGATACTTTCATCTTAAGTTTTTCAATAGGAATTTCTGTCGCAAGTATCAAGTATTTGTCATATGAAATCATTCTTGACTGGAATTACGATGTGCGATTTTAACCATTTTTTACTATACTGAATTATTCTGATACTTTGGTCAAATTATTTTCTCTTATTAACAACAAAACGTAGAAATAAAATAATAATATTAAAATTAAACTTGCCATTAATGAGAAATGACAATTTTTCGGTAAAACGTGGGCAGCGCCATATTGCTTGATCTCAGAAATACCTGAATCCTAAAATCACAGAAATTTTAACGCCATCTATTAGTAGCTAATAGAAGAAAGGTTCACCATTGGAATCATGCAAATTTGGCTTCACTTTTTTTTATTATTATTATGCAAAGAAATTATAATAATAAATCAGGTTTTTACAATGTTGATTTTAAATTTTTAATATGGCGGATATTTTCTGAGATTTCGTGAAAAGTTTAGTAGTGTACACTTAGTGGCGCTTTTGGCAATAAAAATAGATCTAAAATTTCATGAAATATATTGGCCAGCAATGACATCCAAATATGCTACTAAAAATCTCAGAAAATTTCCGCCATTTTAAATTTTTTTTTAAAGTTTTTAGAATACATTGATTACTTTTTTATTCTATGAATTATTGCATAGAAGGAAGGTGAAGCCATAATTGATTGATTCCAGTGATGCGCCATCCTCCCATTATCAACAGATGGCGCTCAAAACTTCTGAGATTTAATGACATAAGTATCCCTGAGATCAGGCAATATGGCGCTGCTCAAGTTTTTATGTAAAATCGTCAGCGATGAAATCCATTTAATTGTCAAAAGCGCCACCAAGTGTACAATACTAAAAATCTCAGAAAATTTCCACCATTTTTAAAGTAATTTTTATTTAGTTTTTGGAATACACTGATTCCTTGTGTTTCAATGCATTATTGCATAGAATGAAAGTGAAGCCAAAATTTAAAACTGCCTTTCATTACCTACAGATGGCGCTCCAAACTTCTGAGATTTTATGACTCAAGTATTCCTGAGATCAGGCAATATGGCGCTGCTCAAGTTTTTATGTAAAATTGTCAGCGATGAAATCCATTTAATTGTCAAAAGCGCCACCAAGTGTACAATACTAAAAATCTCAGAAAATTTCCGCCATTTTAAAGTAATTTTTATTTTAGTTTTTGGAATACACTGATTTCTTGTGTTTCTATGCATTATTGCATAGAAATAAAATAAAGCCAAAATTGAATATCCTCCCATTACCAAACAGATGGCGCTCAAAACTTCTGAGATTTTATGACTATGGTACTCCTGAGATCAGGCGATGATTTTGCATAAAAATTGTCATTTCTCGTTAATGGTAAGTTTAATTGCAATATTATTAATTATATTTCTACATTTTGCACTCGTGCCTAGCATTTAAAAAGCACTTGACACCAAGTGGGACTTCCCCTTTAACCCGGATGCAAATTTGGTCTTTAATCTCATTTCTTGAACAAATAAGAAGAGCAATGAGGATGTCATATCCCATTTCCCAATTCAATTAACCTTTTTTTTCAATATTCTGCTATTTTTTTTATTCTGATTGTTTTAAATGGGGGGAAAATTGTTTATGCAAAATCTAATGCAATTTATCTTTTGTCGGTGGATTTTCCCATTTTCAATAGTTTTTTTTCTTTTATTTTTTTCCGACAATGTGTGCATTTCCTAATGATATTAAATCGCGAGATGAAAAAGGATAAACTGGGAATCAGAAATTGTGACAATATTTGACACAACGAAATTATGCATTATTTCAGTTATTGGATAATCTGGTTACCTTTTGGTTCATGCTTTTTTTCACGACAATTTTACTATGTGTGCACAGAATTATAATGCATAGAAATTTTGCAGAATTATATTCAGATACTTTTTAGAAGAATTATTTTTTGTGGCAAAGTGACTTAGAGATTTTGGTGTTGAAGTATTCTGTAACGTTCAGCATGGAGGCCTGAAGCACAAATAATATGAATAAAGTATAATCTGAAGTGAATATAATATAAATAAAGTAGAAGTTGAAGTGCATATACCGTGAATAAAGAAATAACTTGAAGTGCATGTGACATTAATAAAGTATAATCTAAGTGAATATAATATGAGTATAATATAAGTTGAG
>JAQIXP010002452.1:0-15061 GCA_034700285.1 Proteroiulus fuscus
AACCTTACCTTATTCATAATAGGGTAGTAATTTCTTCATATGATTAGCATTGAAATATAGGGCTAGCATGCAACCTTTGGGACATGTTATGCCAAAAACATCCACCTGGTGTCGCCAAGCGAGAACTCTTTACTCCCTATACATTTTCATATTTATGAATTTGTATCTTTCAAATTTTGTATAAATTACTGTGAGCCATATATTAACTTCTAAATATAATTGAAATTATAGCTAGTTATGCTATTAATCATTATTTTATCTAAGTTGCTGCATTTTTAAATATAGCAAAAATATCAAGAAGTACGGGAATTATTTAATATATTTAAATTTATCAGTACCCTCATGGCTATGGAGTTAATATATTTTATATAATTATAAAATGTATTTCAAAATAGATTTCATATATGTTTAAAATATTTGCATCTCTAAATTTTTATATAAAATCAAAATGCATTTCTTAAATAAATGAGTAATTTTCTTTAAAATATATCATAGTTGCACAAAATCGATCAATTAGTCAAACTTATTATACATTGTAATTATACTCACTTGACCAACACATTAATGTGGCAAAGCAGGTGCAAATTATGACCAACCTAACTTGAAATTTCACTTTTCTCTCCACATTTCTGCAGTGTTTGGCACAAAATCTAAGTTGGGTCCATGTACTAAACAGGCATTTGAATTTGACAGGGCAGTGTGATGCCTTAAAGAAGCAGGGGTGGATTGAGGAGTTGGGGGCCCAGACGGAAATGAGCGTAAGGGCCCATGTACTTAGTGCCGCACCAGAAATCCATTAGGGAGGGGAGGGGGCCGACCGAAAAAATTGTTTAAAAATTTTTTGCCATAGGTGAAAATTATAAGATTTTTGTAAATCATTGTAAAAATTGATTCAAAATGGCGCCGCAGGCGATTTTTTTCGCTTAAAAATACTCAAAATGGACCAAAAATCACCAAAACTGCTTATTTTTTTACATTTTTTGTAGTATGATTTCAACAATTTTGGGGGGGCATGGGCCTCCCTGGCCTCCTCCTGCGTGCTACCCTGCATGTATGCAAGTGGGGGAGGTTGGGGTATAACCTACCCAAAAATTTAAAATGCAGAAAGTGGGTGGATGGGAGTTGTGGGTTTGGCACATCCTTCTTCTTACTTGTAGTCAACATCCCCTGCTAGTGAAGCAAGAAAATTGACATCACTTATGAGACTCCCTTCAACATTAGTTTCACCATGGAAGAAGGTGTTCAAAATGCAGAAATCGCATAAATAAACAACTTTGAATTTGAATTAATTGCAACAATAAAAAGTTACTTTATATTCACATTAATTAATTGAAACATTCTTTTAAGTTTTTAAAATTATTTCAAATGAAGTTGAATTTATTTCTGTGATATCCAAGTTTTTTTAACTAAAATGCAATAATTTAATTAATTTGAATTAACATTGGATTGAAGTTTTGGGCCTCTGACACAGGGCGACACACAGGGAAGAGGGCCCCTGTTTAGATTCATACTATCTAAAATGTCAAAATAGGCACTTTTGGCAATTTTAAGCCCATTTTAGAGTGTTTTTAAGCAAAAAAGCATTTTGCAATGCCATTGTGTCAATTTTTAAAATTATATTTTTTAAAACTTCAATTTCTTGATTACCTCAGGCCCAAATTTTGAAAAATTCATTGGGATGACCCCTCCCCCAAATGTATTTCTATGTGTGACACTGTGGCTGCCCTGGCCCTGGCTACGATGGGCCCCCAATAGTAAAACACCACCCAATCATGAAGGGCGATGTGCAACCAAGTTCTAAAAGATTACTGGCATTAGGGTAGGGGCCCACCCGGAAATTTCCGGGTATCTGGGTGGCCCAATCCACCCCTGTAAAGAAGGAACATATGAAAATGGCTGTAGAACTATGATATACAATTCTAGTGATCAGGAGATTGGTAGCTCTACCATGAAGGTCAAAATCAACATCAAATGCCAAAAATTCTAAGCCAAAAACCCATGCACAGATGATGAATGTCAAAACAGAGTTGATTTTCCAAGGACTGCACCAACGTTTCAAAAATCCAGCAGCATCTTTCCCAGGTTGGAAGTGATAAAGGCCTAACATACACAAGAACATTAACAATGGTTCCCATAAACTATTAAGTGCAAGTAGCTGGTCAAGTTCATTTGATTTTTTAGATTGTTTGTGTGGCTATTAACTGTAAAAACCTGTACTGGAAACTGTGGTAACATTTTGAAGTTCAGATTAACTGACTTTACTACAGACAACTATGCTTGTATAATTGCACAAAGCATTATTATATAAAGGTCTTAGTTGTAGAATAGAAAATCAATAAAATAATTATACGTCAATCAAAAAGTATGGCAGTATGAGACCACACCCTAGATGTCTACTAAAAGATGCCAGGAAAATGAGAACTTTATACTTGGAAAGAGAAAGAAGGAAACACTTTTAATACATTTTTAAGGTGGGGCATTTCATGTCATTAGTTGTGATGCAAGCCAACAGATGGCACTTTCAATTTTGCTGGGAGTCTAAGGCAAAAGGAAAAATGCATCTTCTTCAAGATATTTAAAGTTTAAAATTTAGAATCAAATGCAAATCATAGTCCGATTTTGTGGCTACAGTCTGATGAGCCACCTTTTAAAAAAAATTGGAAAAGTTTTTATTTCAAAAACAATAAAAAATTAGACACTTCTTAAAAATGTTATAACTTCTAAACCATTAATGATAGGATTTTAATTGTCTAACACACTCGTTCTACACAAATTTGTCAATGACGTTATGTTTAATTAATATTTTAAAACCATTCAATTTATTTACTACGATTTTCCTAAAATGATGCATTCTACTATTGAAAGACTATTTAACCTAGGAAACATGTTTTGAGGCTGAACTCGGATTCACCCTCAGATAAGACCAGAAATGAGTCATTCCTCATTGGTTGTTTGTCAAGCCCTCTATTGTTAAGGCGTTATCTATCGTAGTTCCCATTGTGACAGGGGACCACCCTTTCATGATAATTGGTTGAGGCTGTTTGACCTTAATTCCAAACTTGCCACCAGGGTGCGCACCTGGACCAATTTCAGAGTAAATTTGAGTTTAGAACAAAACTATACCTGACTATAGTTGCGACCAGCTTATAGAACAAGGCGTTTCACTTTTGTATCATTGCACAGGAGGGTTGCAATTGGCTGTTTGAACTGTGAGTCATGCACTATAGCGGCTGCAGGCAATCACAGCTCTCTTGCACAACATTACACAAGTGAAACACCTGGTTCTATAAGCCGGCCGCAAATATAAAACTAAAATCTAAACCTGTAATCTATGCAATGTTAGCAGTTTGTCTACTTTCTCCAAATGTAATACTAGTGGTACCCTAATAGAAAAAGTGACCTATGAGCATGCCATTGCTTGTTATTGCTAATATGTGAACAATTTAAAAATCAAATTTGGTGGCTCAAGTCGTAGTGTGTTTGCTTCTTAATGTGCCTATAGTGGGTTCATATCCCTGTTTTCATCGCCTTGATGTTGCTAGAATATCATATTTTAAATAATATATATATTTTTTAATTTCAAGAAATTTGTTTAGAGTATAGGTTATTCATGAAACATATAACATTATATAAATAAACATAATAAATTTAAATATGCAATAAATATGTGTGTAGTGTATAAATCAATGATGAAGAAATACACATTTCTTTTTCAAAAGTTGGTTCCATTTATTTTTGTATTTGTTTTTTACCGGGTGAAATCAAACACAGCACTGCTAGTCATGTCCCTCTGCATGAGGTTTTGGAACCTGGCAAGGAATACAACATTGACAGTATAGGAAAGCGGCTGTGCAAACTTGATTTCCAAGCATAGATTTCCTGTCATTACCAAGTCATAGACATTTCCACTGATGAGGTCTGAACCCACATTCTCATCTTTTCCATAATGATAGCATTACTGTAAAGAAGTTTCGTTAACAAAATGGATAACGAAACTGCCATAATGACAATTGGGCAAAAGCGTATTAGCAAAATGTTGTGTTAGAAAATTGCGAACTTATTGAGCAGTTGGGTCAGGTTTTTATGGAATGCACTCATTTAAGCACTGTAAATTCCTTCAATCCTGGTAGTTAATCTTGCCGTACTGTATAGAGGACTGTATCTTAATAACTTTTCGTACCGATTATCCCGACTATTCTGAAAATTTCCCTCACGACAATTTTCACATTTAAACACCTTTTAATTTGAAGAATACACATTATTTTTTGGTATTTTAAATGAAATATAAACTCGCATAAAAGTTATACTTTGGACACATTACAGTTGGGACATAATGACCACTTTTTGCAAGCCATAAATTTAAACTAAACTCAAAATTCTAATTTTCTTCAATTTAAACAACACGCGTGCATGCATACGGGCAAGCACAAGCTGAAGTCCATAGGCCTACAATCGCCCTTTTTCAATAAAGTTAAATAATTCTTGATGGCAACAAGCATTATATATAAATCGATGTCACAGTTGTTAATTACATATTAAAATAATTTAAACTTACATATTATGGAAGAATATGTCAAAATTATTTAAATTTTGACATATCTTTCCTTAATATGTAATTTTTAGAAAAAATTAAAATATTTCGGGACAATATCGTACAGTAATATTTCAGTATTACAGTACTTGGCCAAAAAAATTATAAATTTTGAAGAAAATAATACAAAGTTTGGGCAAATAAGGCAAATTTGGGAAAGAGAAAATAAATAATTTTTTTTTGGGGGGGGGGGAAAGGACCAATTCAAATGTTGAGGATAAAATTGAATCAGTATTTATGTAACATTTCTACAGTGTTTCTGCATTTTTCCTACATTGTAGTAATGCAGAAAAATTGCTTAAAAATTACATAAATACTGGATTACAAAATGCAGAAAATTGTAGAAGAAAAAAATGCACAATTCCTACAGAAAAACTGCATAGTTTCTGCAGTTTAAGACAGCAAATAAACTGTAGAAGACTTAAAATTTTCAGCATTTTTTGTTCTGCAGGGATATTCTGCAGAATTCTATTTTTGTGATTTTCTGCAGAATTATTTTTCTGTGATTTTTTGCAGAATTCTTTTTCTGTGAATTTTTGCCAATTTTTTATTCTGTAATTTTTGGCAAATTGTTTTCAGTACTTTTCTGCAAAATTACTTCTGTGATTTTGGCAAATTGTTTTCTGCACATTTAATTCTGTGATTTTTGGCCAATTGTTTGTGATTTTCTGCCAATTGTTTTGTTTGATTTTCTGCAAATTGTTTTCTGCATTTTTCGGAAATCCTAAATAGAAAAGCTTGACATCAAACACCTTACAGAAAAATTTACATTAATATGTTACAGAAAATTAATCCATGATCAAAATTTCTGTAGAACAAATGCAAATATTTCTGCTTAACTATATCATTATCACCATAAAATTCGCCCAAGAGCTACCTTAAATTAACGACATAAAATAGTGATAGTTCTTTATTTATAAACACAATCGTTGCAAGAAATTCACCACGAGAATACACTTTTTTAGAGAACTATCATTATATTTTCATGGGCATGCACAGTGCTCCATTTCTTTAAGTAACAATATCACTACAAAGATGAGAATGTGGGTCCAGGGAGGGATAAAACTCAATGCCCACAGTGTGTAGCCTTTGAGATATTTATTACGGCCCACCATAAGTATTTTATCAGCATTAATACCATAATCAAAGCACATATGTAGGGTTTTAAAACATCAAATGTACTTGCCATTTTCAAAGTCAGGCATCAGGGCTTCAAAGAGTAGCTGATGTCCATTGATGGCCACACTGATATAGTTAACATTGTAATAGTGAAAGTTGTATGGGTTTCTTGCATAGGATCTATTGTAGGCATGTGAGTCAACAATGCCTACACTGAGCTCTTGGGGCAGCTGGCCAAGGAAGAGGTTGTCTTGACAGGTGTTAAGCTGTCCTTGTGATAAGGAGAAGGAAAGTACATTTATGCATTTCAGTAAATACTTTACTGAGTAACCCTTTAATAGGTTGGCAGCATGCAAGTTGATGATGACAGGGCCACATGAATACGACACACATCCAGGCAAATGTATTGTAGCACAAACTTGTAATCAGGTGTGGCAGCTGATGACGTGACAAAAGACATTTTTAGAGCCGGTCATACATAGACATAGCTTGGCATTTTTAAATAGGTAGCGTGGCATGTGCTTGTTATCTAGATGAAGCTTTCCGATCAATTCCATGGATTTACATGCTTTGGTTAGGTTGTACCGGGAAATAACACCCTTGTAGCTATCTGTTGCAGTGGGTTTGGCACTCTCCATTTATTTGGCCTCATCCTTGTAAAAGCCTCCACCTGTGGGTTTGGTCTTAAGGGATTCCTTTCCATTGTTGAAGAAAGTATCAAGATAAGCCCTTCAGGCATAGGTGTTAGATCAAGGTGTAACTAGTTTGTCCTTGAGGTAGGCATTGATCTAGGAGAACATGATATGCATCCATAGATTGATGGAGGCAACATGATCAATGTTGGCCAGGGCAGTAGCAATGGCTTTGACACACAAGAGTGCATTGGCCAGGTCTGCCCCGAATCATCCACATCAGTAATTGGCTTATGCATTACCCACATGCCTTCCTCAGTCTGGGTAATGGTTGGCGTGAAATCAAACAGGTCTAGCTGGGTGGCTGCCAAAAGTCAAGATTTGGGGTATAGAAGAGACATGGTTTAGGCAAAGATATGTCAGCATGCCTTGCATTTGGATGTCTTCTTAAGCCTACTGATGGACCTCTTCTTTCTCTTGGGGATGGTCTACCTTTTCTTTGTTGTACATTGGTGACTTTGCAATGTTTTGGCAGGTAGTTTAGCAGACTAGGCAGGTGGCAGTGCTTGCCGGAACCTACTAGAGCTTTGAGGTGATCGACTGCTTGTGTGGCGAGGTTGTGACCAGTCTATTGAAATCATTGTAATGCAGACACTTTTATATTTGCTCCATAAAAGGGCATCCGAGGCAACATCAAATCCAGTGCATAGTAGAGCCCAACCTGCCACTTTGGCTCCTCTTTTCAGCATGGGTACGGCAGACCGGAAAAGTCTAGCAAAGAAGCAGCCTAGACCATAGCCACACTAAAAATGTTGTCCTTGAAAAATGGGGCCCACACTATACCCAGCTTGATTGAGATAATATCCTGTGTAATCATAGATGGGAGTCAACGACATGGTAGGTGTTGTTTTAATCACTTACAAGCTTGAAATGAAGCTTCACCAGCACATGTCAGCTTTTAAATATCAAAGTTTCTCCAAAGTTGGTGCTTTAAGTTATTATGATAGTGTCGATACGTTGACGGGTTACAGGAACACAAAATAACAAAGTGTTATGCCTTACAAAAATTGAAACACGAGGAATGAGGAAAAAGGTGTTTGCTTTAGATGTTTAAAGAGCAGTCATCAAGCTGTAAAGTAATTTAACATAAACAAGTGTGAAATAGTAGGATGTGGCAAGCAACGTCATATGATTCTTCACAACCAGCATTATACGGTATCTATGTCAAACCCTCACGTTTTTTTGTTTGGTTAAATACACTTATTCGGCAGACATCAGGGTCTTAACAAAGATATTTCCAGCATATTAAGAGGACCTTCTGGAGTTCTTTAAATGTTTGCTATGCTGGATGATGGTTTGAAAATCAATATCTGGGAACAAGCTGTTGCTGACGAAATGGGACTAAAATGGTAAATAGAACTTTTTTAGTTGAAGACAATGAATGGCATATCATTGGAAGCTTCACATCAAGTAAGCCTGCAGATCCAGTGAGTTGATAGAAAGAATGTTCAAGATAAACAACGTTCGAATGTTACAGACTTTACCACTAAAACATCAAGTGGTCAATGTATCCAAGTTGCAGCAACATTAAAGACATCCGCAACTTTAAATTGCCATCATTGAAGGACGCAATGCCAACCATACTGATTAGTCAAGACCATTAAAAATTCATCATCACCAGGGAATGTGGGACTTGTCCATGGAAGTCGCCAATCTTGTCAAGGACATTGATTGGATGGGTCGTCCATGGAGCAGTTGCCAGTTCTTAAAGATGATTCAATTATAAGTGAAAGAACCAATTTTGGTGCAAAATGAATTTCATTACACAGACAATGAAAATCTAGTAAGTTACCTTTATGCATTTTAGAAGGAATGTAAGTCTACAAAAATATTTAAATGCATAGCAATTTATTTTTTTACATGGTGTTAGCCAATTCTCTACAAAATAATAATTTTATTCTTATAGTACACATTATAGTTATGGTCCATCATAGACTTTCCATGAATTAAGCTATTTTAATAAGTGTCAAGCATGAAAAATCACACACACAATCTACAAATATGTATGTCACAAAAAGGGTTCAAAGTAAAAAAAAAATCAAAATTAAAGGCAAAAAGCAGAATTTTGAAAGAGTAAAGAATAACATCCCCATACTTAAATAAACTGAATGATTAATGTGTTGAAATTATTGATCAAAAAAATGAAATTTCTGATGGTGAAAGTAAGGAGTAGCATTGCTTGCAGTTTTAATATTGCAATAGTTCATGATTTGCTTTTTATTTACTTTAATTTATATATTTAACAAATTCAGAATTATGGAAAATGGATGAGCTTATTTGCAATATTGTTATTGTATAAGTTTGTTATGAAGTGAGATTTTACTTTTAAGAAAAATATTTTTATAGCTTGATAATCAAAAATTTGTCATAATTACCTCAATACATTGAATACAACTCTTTTGAATACCTCTATTGAATACCTCAATACAACTCTTTGCATTGAAATGAATATTCTGTTATGTGATTGCATGTATTTTAAGTATTTTTTAAAAAAAATTGTCATTTTTCTTTGATAAATTAATCCAGATTTAAAATTGTCTGTCTAAATCATCAATTGGCTTGTCAGCATTTATTCATGTGCTCACTTAAAGCTTATACCATTAGTATGTTCTGTGGTTATAATATCAATAAGACCAGTATTTTATGGCAAGTGTGTATAAATTTAACATCATTTCTTTGCAGGTTGTTATTGTGTATAGCACATACATTTTCATTCTCATAAAGTTAAGGGAACCAATCTATACCCATGTGGAAAAGGATATGCAGGGTTTAGTAATATCAAATGCTTGTTTAAGAGAAGTTTTTAGGAATTGCACAATCTAAAAAGAACAAATTTGTGCAATTTTCTAATTGTCATTTTGCATTTTTAAAGTCAAAACGTCAATATAAGGTAAATTAATGAGAATTCCTAAATTTTAATTCTTTATTTGCAATTTTAAAATTTTGTGCCTTTGACGTGAGTTAATATTTAGTTTGTCACTTTCTGATTAAAAAAGATAACTGATCAGTATGTCTTTTCAAGGCTTGGGGGCCATACTTATGTAATTGAAATTATTAATTT
Organism: Proteroiulus fuscus; assembly: GCA_034700285.1. Classification (NCBI taxonomy): domain Eukaryota; kingdom Metazoa; phylum Arthropoda; class Diplopoda; order Julida; family Blaniulidae; genus Proteroiulus; species Proteroiulus fuscus. Next base: position 9,464 of record JAQIXP010002452.1, read on the forward strand.
TAATTTTGAAGAATGAACTATAATTTTTTTAATTTATTTGCAAGTGTATCCAATAAAAGTTTTGCTAACAATTTATCGTTTCTGTATTTAAAATGTTTGTAATGGTTTTAGAAACATGGTTTGCTTCTAATTCTAGAATTTGTACTTTTAATTTGTTTCTTTCTTATTCGGTACCTAAAATCTATATATTATAATATTTTGTAGGGTGGTTATCCCACTATCATGTGGGGACTCCCACGTCAGTAATGACCTGAGCATCTTAAGTAAATTAAATTCCTAAACATTTTTAACAATCTTTAAGATGATCATTTCATTGACTTAGAGAATGATTGAGAAATGACCAAAAATAAACATCTGTTCTAGCATGAATTTTCATTAGAGAATTGGAGTGAACAAGACATTTTCCTTTATTAAGTTTAATATATATGTTTGACAAAACAAATTTACTAAATCTAAGTCACTTTGTAACATAATATAGTGGGATTGTGAATCAATTTTTTCAATACTGTCCTTTGAAATCTGATTATGATAATGGCTTTGAACCAATTTATATATTACTAACCACTAAGAATTATTTGCCTGATTTTTCCAGCATTACACATTGTTAAGATTGTAACCAAAATATGAAAATGGTTTCCAACACTTTGAAACTTGGGAAGTGCTCATATTTAGTCTTTGTTTTGCTATGATCAAAACTGTTATTAAGTTTAAATCTTTCTGGCAGTTTGATAGCAATTACTTAGTGATCTCATTAATGATAAACTATATCACAAAAATAATGCCATAATATGAAAGAAATTGTATTAATGTCAATATGCAAACACTTGTTAAACCAACATATCAAGCTTGGCCACATCAACCTATTTAACTTAGTGATGACATGCTAACTTCCACTTATTTACATTATTGCAACAAATTGCTGAAATGAATTACACAAGGCAGTTACTACCAAATGCAAACACATTAAATTTAATTCTGACAACTCGTCATTAATATTGCACTTGATGAATTGAATGTTTTTGCATTGCATCTATCTTGCATTAAATTTCAAAGACAAACTTTGCAACATTGCTTGTATCTCTTAGACTAAACTTTTAATTCTTAAAAATGGAAATTACTGTAAAACCCGCAACTATATTGACAAAACCAAATCCTGATTTGAAGTCTGCTTTGCAACCTTATTTGATATTTTTGAAATTTCTTGGAATTGTCCATTGCTCTAATGAACATTGGAGCAATCCTTGGCAAGATCCGTGGACACTGTACTGCTTCTTGGCTGTTGTGTACTCTTGGTGCATTGTTTTGCTTCGCTGGGAAACTAGGAATATTCCTGGAGAAACCAGTGCTCTTGTTGATTATCTCATTGATTTTGTAACCGTGTTGACAGAAGCTACTAGCATAACTTCTCTGTTTATTTTTGCCTTGTGCCAGAATGGATTGCAAAACAATTTTGCCTTGTGGGCTCAGTTACAGTTCAGAGCTAATACACTAACACGACTGGAAAGTCGTGTGAGAAGGGCTAGTTGGTGCATTTTTGGGCTGTCCTTACTGCTGTCTTCAGTTCAAATTGCAGGTTAGTTTTTCAAATAAAAACAATTTATTTTTCAGGAAAAAATATTATGCACGGACAGTACGCTTTCATACTTTAGGAACAGACTTTTGCAATATTATACTTATGACAAATTCCAGTTATTCAGCAATTTAATGGAACAAACTATTGCTATTATTCTATAGTTCAAAAGTTTTGCTTTACCAACTGGTAAACCTGATAAACTAATAAAACCTGACAAATACACACTAGCAAAACACAAAGAAACTTGACAACAGGCTAAACTTTTTAATAGACTAATTCAAATGCTTAGAAATTATTAACAAAAATCATCCATAAAATCGATGGCTTAATTCAGAAGTGGTGAATATTCCATGTTATCAGATAGCATATTGGTCACTTCTAAATTAAGCCATCGATATTATCTTTATGAAGCCTTTTTCATTTGTAATTAAAATTGTTGATAGACACCTCTGGTAAAGAAGTAAAATTAATTGTTCTAAAAATGTAATTTTAAAAAAATATTTTTTTCTGACTAGCTATAAATTGGTTGTTGTAACCATTTGATCAATGCAGTTTGTTTGAATATTTATCATTGAAATTTATCATATAATTGAAGTATAAATATCAATTATTTGTTCTAGTAAATTGTTGATTGTTTTAAGATGGCATTGTCACACTCTTAACAACAAGGGCTATCATCCGATTTTGTAAAATAATACTGATTGTCTTTCAGCATGATTTTCCCAATTCTTTTAACATAAGCTAAATCTCAACTTTTATCCTCTTGGTACTATTGCAGCATACTTCCATTATTATGCCTTTAGCAATAACCCCGGACAAATAACAAGTTTGAGGAAAGTATTGCGGATTCTCCGCAGTAGTGGTATATTTGTTAGTGTGCACATTATTGGCTTCATTACATTGATGTGTTTCACACTGTGGTTCTTGTTCTGTGAGGTAAATGGAATTCTTGTCGAAGGCCTTCAACAACCCGGTATGTTTCAAAAGCAGCTTCGTGCTTACGATTCCACATTTAGACTTGCGACCAAAATTGTATCATCCTGTGACCACATTCTGGCATTTGTCATTGGACCATACCTAATGAGCTATGTTTGCCAGATGATATTCAATACATATATGATGATTGAAGGCACGGAATTGGCTGTTTTTGATGCTTTAACCTGGTATTGGTTGACTGAGTCTATACTGGCTGTCCTGGCTATACTGATCTTTCCTGTCTTGGTCAACATTCAGGTATTGTCATACAATGCTCATAAACATTAATGGTAAGTTAATAGGGAAGGATAATAATATACTTGTAATTTATAATTAGGCACACAAGTCATATGAGGTTCTTTGCAATGCTGAAGTGCTTAACCTGGCAGTTCCATTACAATTAACTGTAAGCATTAGCATGAAGGAATACTTGTTGGTATAATGAACTGGTATGTGATCCAAAGCTCAGTTGCATTCTTAAATTACAATATGTTATTAATTTATTATCTATCTTTGGATAGCATGCATGATTGATGATTAGACTTGCATGTTCACCAATTCTCATCCTGCACAAATAAAAAGCACAAATTGAATTGTGCCTAACCTTATGTAGTCTAGTCCTTATTGCTGAGATGAGTAAGTGCTCATACTCTCTTTACTCCATCATGCCTTTCCATGAACAAGTATTCTGAAAAATTGAGAGATTTGAAATGGACAATTCTGAAAATTGCTGCAAAATTTTGAATTAACAATTCCAAACTAGCAACATTGTAATAAATATTTATTTCTAAAATAGCAAAATTGGGGATAAACAATTCTAAAAATGGCAAAATTTGGAATAGACTTCGAATAAAATAGGAAAATTAAATTAAAAATGTTAAATGTAAATTCTAAAAAGCTGACAAAATTTTCAAATTTCTAAAGATGCGAAAATTGGAATTAAAAATTCTCTAAATAAGTTTATTTTCATCAATAGATTATTCTGCAAATTTTAAAAGCAGAATGAAAAACTGAAAGCATGCTTAAGCAGTTCTAAAATGTGCACTTATACAATATTCTTGTTTGAAAATGCATGGACGAGAAATAAATGATAGTGGGTGAATAGGCCTACTTGAGATGGAAGAACACATTTTCATGGTGGTGGACACATGCAACAACAATACCATCAAGTTAAATGACAATTTATTTTCTTAAGTTTCGACATTGGCAGCGGTAATTTGATTGTGCACAGTGATTGTGTACAGAAATGTTTAGTTGAATCTTTAATAACAATTTTGTAGCATGATACCCTGCTTACCAGGAACTAGGTGGACTTTTACATGACTAATTGGAACTTCACTAGGGCTGCTGTCACTATGTTTGCATTCATGCCAACATTTATCAATATAAACTACATGTTCTTTTTCCATAAATTCAAACATAATACATGGTATATCTTATTTGAAATCAAGCATGCTCTTGTTTCTTCACATATTTTACCATACACAATATTTGGTTAAAATGCTGCACACTGTTTATGTCATAGGAATGCTTCACGTACTTTTATAGGAAATAATTGTGCTTTTTTTCTTCTTCAAGTTAAGCAGGATTCAAAATCGTTTGTCAAACTCACCAATAGGCTTGTCAGCATTTAACATTCAGGTGCTTACCAAAAGTGTGATACCCTCTGTACGTTTTTAAAATTTTTTATAGCAAGATGATCAGTATTTTATTGCAAATGTGGCTAAATTCTACCTTTATTATTACCAGGTTGTTAGTGTGTATAGCACATACATTTTTCTGCTTGTCCAGTTCAGGGAACCAGTTTGTAACCATACGGAGAAGGACCTGCAAGTTTGAGTGATATCAAATTTGAAAGAATTTTTAAGAAATTTCACAACCCAAAATTAACAACAATTTGTGCAATTTACTATTTCTTATTTTGCTCTTTGTCAATCTAATTTAAGGGGGTGTAAGATAATGCACTTAGTAGCACCCTGGTTCTCCCAGGTTGGGCACAGTTATCTTCCCTGTTGATCTCTTCTGCAACTCCTTGGCCCTCCAGAATCCAGTAACTCCATTGATTTCACACAACTCCTTGTTGTTAATAAACTCCATGTTTATTTTCTTTCAACCACACTTCCCATTTACACAATAAACTCTGTATAACAATAATTATAACTCTTCTCATTCACTCTATAATCACAAGCACTCTCTCCTCTGAATCAAGCAGAACTTCCTCCTCTGATTTCTATAAGAACTGCCCTCATTCATTCTCTCATCCAAACTGGCCATCCAAAATGGCGCCCAATTGTCACTGAGGAAAGAATTTCCTCTCCCACGTGACTCCCGAATTTACATAAAAACAATTAGTCAACATGACTCAGCAATCACACTCAAATTAAGCGGGGAAAATGGTGCAAACATTACACGGGCTGTCGACACTTTTAAAAGCATAAACCTAAGGGGATTTCAATGTTAAATTTATGTTATTAAAAATACGGATTTATTTGTAATTATAAAATTAAATGCCATTGGTGTGTATGAAAATTTCTTTTCTCACTTTCTGATCAGATGTGATGAGTGATCACTATGGGCCAGTTGCATACTAGATGGTCACGCCACCCAACGGTGGTGACGTGAACATATATATGCAAACATTTTTATATCAACAGCATACAGGGTGGAAAGAGAGGTGATCCCCTCCCCCTCTCCCTGAAATTTTCTTACTCATAAAATGCATAAAATACAGAAATTCATAAAATGGCCAAATAAGCATTAATGGTGATTAGTTTAAAGTACAGAATCGTTGATATCTCTATTTAATTAGTAAAAATTATGACCCACTGCAGGTCACTTGGCACACTTCCAGGATTTGTAGCTTTGAAAGTACGTGTGCTGTCATGTGTAGATTGCGTCTGGAAAATCTTTTCACAACATTACTTACGTAGTTGTTCTTAAAATAGCTGTAAACCATATTTAATCTGCCCTGTAAGCCGTACAATCGGGCAAAATGTGGCGAAAAAAATGGCGGGAAACTTTGAAATTCGATAAATAAATATAAAATGCAC
>JAQIXP010002453.1:0-15056 GCA_034700285.1 Proteroiulus fuscus
CTCAAAAATCACCAAAAATGTGTATTTTTGCCATTTAATCTAGCATGAGATGGACAATTTTGGGAAGTGTGGGAATGCAGCGGTGGTCAGGCGGGCCGGTTTGCATGACATCGCGGGCCGGATTTGGCCCGCGGACCGCTAGTTGGTAACCGCTGATTTACAGTAACATTGAACATTTATAAACGTATAGAAATATGATTTGGATCATAGATGTACCCAGGGGGGGAGTTTTCGGGGTCAAATCCCCCATTGGGTCCAAAATTACATATAGGAATCAACACCTCCCAGTCCCATTGGATCCAAAATTACATAGGAATCAACCCCTGCTGGGGGTCAGACCCCCCTTAGGTATGGCTGAACCTCCCCCTCCTCCTTAGGTATATGCTAGTTACCCCAGTGATTTGGATATGCTCTGAAGCAGGATTCCGGCACTATAAGTATACTTATATTTTGATGAACCTAAACTGTCGAAAAGTATTTTCTCAGATTTTTTTAAACTATTTATTGTTAAAATTCCTGAATATATACATATTTCATATGAGCAAAATGCAGTCACGTTTGCAGTAAGGATTAAGAAGCTCAGTGTAATGAGCAAGAGCATCCAAAGTAAAAAAAAAATTCTTTGATACAGGTAAATGAGTGTTTTTAGGTGATAGCATGAACAATAAAGAAGAGGAAGTTGAATGCATGGGGTCAAACATTCTTTGAATGTAAAAGATAATGAGTAAGTTCACGATATGTGATGGAGGGAAGATTGTAATCATTTGTGCATATAAGCTTATACTCGTACATCTCCGTTTGTACCACAGTCATTTTCGGAGGGAGAGAGATTGAACATTGTATACAATCTGTGATGCCAGAGGGCGGATCCATGCAGCGGACAGATTTGGAGAGTCCACAGACAGTGGGGGTACGGGTGGGAGTCCCCCATGTGCAGAGCTCATCGATTTGAGTGAGGTCATGGTCCCTTTGGACTGATGCACCTATTTTAATACCGTTGTTTTGAAACAAGCAATCTGGGTATGATACCCTATTTAATCGTTTTAAGTTTTAAAGCCTGGTACGATTTAACGTTTGATTTATACAAATTTACCTTTGGAGAATAGACGTTAATAGTCAGACAGTCCTCTTTTCCAATTACTCCTTTTCCGTAATAGTTTTCAAGCTGTATGCACACTGGGGCATCTTTGGTGGCATCCAAAATTCTCGTCCATGAATCAGCAGGCTCGGCGTTCTATATATTTGAACAAATCAAAATTGTTTTGGCTGTATAATCCAAAAAAGCGATCACTTGTATTTCTATAACCCCCTTATGCCCGTATACCCCCTTACCTCCCTCCCTCCCGCAGTTCCAAAATCTGATACCGGTAAGCAGTTTGGAAAAAAATCGTAATTATATATAAATAAATTAAATTTATAATTTTTGGATTTATTTTTGTGCTCTTTGAGAAGATAATTAATATACGTGATGATTGTTCAATATAAAAGCTATTGGCGAAATTCCATGAAGTTGGCCATTACAGTGCATGGCTTTCTACTGAAAGTGATAGCTATATACCAGAATTATCAATTCAACTGTTTTATTTTATTAAATTATATAATATGCTATTAATTCACATGCATGTGTGAGCCTCACATATACAGGAGTCTTGAAAGGAACAAAATTTAATATAAAATTATTACCTAAAAAGCAATGAATTAATATATAATTTACAGAAACTAATTTGTTGCATGCAATATTTAAAATTACTAAATACAAAAGGGAACATTTTGTCCAGTTAAACTAAACATTTCCTAGAAAGGATTATGTATTTATTTCTCAATATTTTACATGAATTGTTTAAAAGCTGTGATTTTAAGAAAATATCCCCGATTTAATCTTGCCAACAATGCTATAAACTACTATAAGTTTGAGCTTCAAAGAAATTGACGTTAATAATAAATAATACCACAGGATAGCAAAAGATGGCATATATACTGGTCCTGTGATAGATTGACATATTTATAGAGCTTTATTAGTATACAACTATATTGTTGTCGTCATTAATTTGTCTGCATGATATGCATTTCTTACCTGAAAGCGTTGTGTAACCTTTCCATAAGGAATGCCAAGGAAAGCATAAAAAAATGTTTTTCCTTTACTAGACGATCTTGTTGTCCCTTTCACTTGGCCTTGCTTTAAGCTCACGATAATCGTGTCAGTTTCGATTGCAAAATTCAGAGAAAAACACGAAAATGTAAACAGAAGGCATTTTAGATTCATATTGGTTTTCTTGGTATTAATTTGTAAACAATATAGCTTGATATACACAAAGTTTTGGAAAGCAAATGTACTACAGTACTGACAATGTTTTCAAGGATTATTTCTATAATTGATGTTAATTATAGACCTGGCAAGGATGCTAAAGCTAATGTTAGAAACACAGAAAGGATAAGTTTATTGTAATTTAAAAGGAAAGTTGTTGTTAAGTTGTATGACTGAAAATCTGATGTGCTATTTGTGACCTTGACAATCTCACAAATTTTGTAAAAATGGTATCCTTACTACTTAGGTAAATGATAGTTAAGAGACTTTTAAAGAATTGGATAGAAGTAATTTTAGTTCTTCAGATCTTGCTGCATGATCTGCCATTTAGTGGCAGAAATATGCATTTGTGACAAACAACAAGCTAATTTTTTAATTGTAAATAATGTTGTAAGTTTAAATACTACACAATAGTGTGCATAAGTGACAGTTTTTGTGTTTTTCATCTAAACTTTAAAAGCCTTAAGATAGGTTTAAGATTGACCTTAAATTGCCCAGACTTTTGGTTTCTATGAATCAATTATCCTCTTAGCTTATTTCTAATCAATAAATAGGCCTACTCATTCAAAGTTTGGCATAGTCTAGATCTTTTATTTCTATCCTCAGTTGATTAAAATGCCCTGTGATAAATTTTGTTATTTTTGGGATATCCGGAAACTTCACCAAAATCTGCTCAGATATTCATGATTTTCTATTAAGTTAGGGAATTATAATCTCCATATTGTAAACAGTTTATTTGTATTCAACATTTTAAACCACTATTTATGGCACGTACACGAACTAGTTCTATAATTATTATTGAAATTAAATGCAATTGCTTGTTTGTATAGTTCTTCCCAGTAAATTTTGCATGTCCTGTCTGCATTTTAAACTATTCATGTATGTATCTGTATTATTTAACATATTGCTTTCCCTGCCAAAATGGTAATCAAATATCCTTATTTTCACTATTTTCGCTGTACTTATATTTGTCATTTTATCATTTTCTCCGAAGCCAATACAATTGCTATAATTAAACAATTATCTCATTATTTCAATAGTTAAGGTTTTTTTTCTTACCTCATTTTTTGGTAATGGTTATGCTGTTTGTCGGTCACATGGTGGTAACCTTCTCATGGTGGTAACCTTCTCATGCATGCCTTTCTGTACCTGTATAGGTCAATGTACTTCCTCCTCCTTGTACCTGTGCATGGAAGAGTTGGTTGTTTGCCGAACAGGATTTTTTTTTTTTTGAAAATATTTGCAAACGTGTTCTACCTCTGCCTTCGTCATTCTTTGAAGTTGCTTCAAACTCACCTCCACGTGGCTTCATTTTTTGAAACAGGATTTAAGTTCACACATTTCTAGTGTTTATTAGTTAGTCGTTGTTAGACAGAAAGTTTCATAATGCTTAGTTGTGCTCAAATTTTTTGTAAACTCATTGTGACTTCCATACTTTTGTGCCTGTGTTACTGCCATTCGCCAATATTCGTGAAGTTACGAGAAGGTGTACTGCATGGAGTACCAATAACATCAGATGTTGGCATTAATTATGTAGCATTCAAAGGAATACCATATGCTAAACCTCCCATTGGACCTCTGAGATTCAAGGTAATTTTGGTAGCAATGCAACCCCAACAACATTGGTAAAATATAGATTTCTGCTATTTGCTTAGCATCTGCACTGAACCAATTTTAATCAGGATTCAGAAATTTGACGTTAGCCGGTGTCTTTACTTGTAAGCTAGGCACCATAATTGAGAGGGGTAATGTTACTTTTTAAGCTACTGAATACACGTATCTGAAAAAGTGCATATGACAGTAATGGTTGTTAGACTTGTTTTTTGTGGTAGATTGGTATGGCGTTTCTAACTTAATTTTCTAAGTAAAAAAATTGAAAATTTAAAATAACTGTGTGATATCTAGAGGGAGATTTCTCCCCCCCCCCCCTTCCTCCCCTATCTCCCCGAATCTTTTAATCCAATAGACAAATAAGGCCATCATCCCCTTACCCCCCTTCCCCCCCCCAATTTATTTTAAAGTACTGGAAATTAAGACCTGTTACAAACTAGCTTTGAGAATACCAAAATAGTTGACAGAAATACTTATTCACACTAATAAACGTGTTCTCATTAGTATTTGAAAAATTAATTTTACTTTCACCCTTCGATCCACTCCTACAAGTTTGGTTATCATTTTTTGACTTCAATTCAACTTATTAAACTATGATCATGTTGTTAATAAACATATAGTGCCATTCGTTAAGGACAGTGATCTCGCAATCAGAATTCAGAAGAAAATTCTCACAACAGTTCAATTCAATTTTAATTCAGTACCCTATAATCAGCATATCGTGATGCCATTTGGTGGGGGGTGGGATTAGGGGGTAATCCCACTATCAGGAGAAAATTCCTACGTCTATTGTGGTGTAAGATATGTTATACATGACTTTAGAGATTGCTTGTGGTTGTTGTATTTGTTGTAAGATTATTATAATGTTAAAGTGCTTGGAGAGGGAGCTCACGTATTTCCAAAATACATGCATTTTCAATTACATGTATAATGATATAAAAACAATAAAGTAGTCAATGCATTCAAGCCATTATTAAATGATTTATTGATTACAGACTTTTTGACTCAAGAAAAAATATCTTGTATTAATTACTTAAATGGAAAAGGACATTAGAGTTTGATGGCAATTTCCTGAAGGCTTCTTTATAAGCAATATTTATTGGTAAAGATGTCTATGTGTCTATCATCTGGAGAGAAAACTTTAAAGACATAATCCATAACATGTTGATCATATACAGGGTGTCTACATGAATCGTCCCATGTTTCAAAAGACCACTGAAAAACTTACACCAGATAGGGTAATGAACTTTGCATCAATTTGCAGACCAACTGTATAAAGTACTTAATTATTGAAAGAAATCAGTAGCCTCTACATGTTTCCATTAGAATAGTGGTATAAAGAACTAATCTGTCCAGTTTGTAATTAATCTGTAACCATGTCCTGTCTATCATGTCGATCAGTAGTGATTGTTTCTATTGAACTGGTGATTCTTGTGCGGACTGACGTCGAATCTGGAAAGTTCTTTTATCTAATACACTACTAGATCCTTACTATTAAACTCAATAAGAAAAAGTCTAGTGGTATCATATGTCAGATGATCGTGGAGTCCAAGCAATTAGACCACGACGTTCAATTTAGTGTCCAGGAAAGACAATGTCCACTTGTCCAGATACTCCCTAACGTCAGTCTACCGGTTTTTCTCTTCCATTTCGTCTGTGCACATTGTCTGTCTTAGAAATTTCCCATACTGGTCAGATACTTTTATGGTCTGGAGGATGTCTGTCTGAACAGACGTTACAATATCTCAATCGGTTATTGTTTAGCAAACCATTCATACAACCACTTGTGTTTTTTCTTGATCAGTTACCATATTTAATTGTATTATATACAGCGCCAAAGTAAGATAACTAGTCAAGACTTGAAATTTCAAATTAACTGTGGGATTTATTCTACAAATTGGTACAATTGGTGGGAGAATTCATGTAGACACCCTGTACTTCTGTATATAGACTGCATTGGGGAATCGAGAAACGCGTTTTAAAGGAAAATTCTCTCTTTTTACAAATATGTAAAAAATATAGGCTAATATCCTTTCCTACTCTAAGCAGGTGGCCCGCTTATGATATACTGCAAGTGTCATTATACAGCATGAAAGAAATATTATTGCTCGTTTATGAGAGACCATGGGGCAACCAGTTCTGTTGCATACAAATGCAAGCTGTAATTTATCAACACTTTCCACACAAACGAGTTTCTTTTAAAGCAAAATTTTAACATTTATAAACTATATTTAATAAAATTCAATTCAAGGCAATATATTAAAATCAAATAGCATGTTGCCCTTGTAAAGTTTTCAGAATTCTGCTCTCCTTACTCTTTATACCATATTTAATCGCCTATTTGGATGTCAGTATTCTAAGAATAACATTAATATTATTGTGTCCTTTACCAAACAGATAAGGTTAAGTAATTTTACATACCTTGTTCACATTATTTATAGTATCATAACCACCACGGGTCAAGTTATCACACCTAATAATGTTAACTTTATCTGGAAGTGGTAATAGACCTCGAAACATTTTTTTAAGCCCCGCCTACATCTTACTTCAATTAATAAACATTGAAAATTACACATAACCCTGGACCTCACTTGATAAATGAGTAATATAAATTGAATGAAAGGGATTTTTTGTAACACGTGAACAAGTTAATTCACCAAAACAAATTTTTAATGTGAAAACTGTTTTTCATATAAATTAGACAAAAGTATTCCGAGTTTCAGGACAATTTATACAAATTTCAAAAAAGAAAATTTAAAGCATTTCCTGCAAATGTGACCATCTATATAAAATACTTCATTGTCGCTTTTCAGATTTATCATTATCACTTTTTTTTAGTGAATGTTTCGCGTTTCTAAAAAAAAAAAGTTTCATTTTTACTCAGTGGTGGTTATGTGGGACAATGACTCCGTTGTCAAGTGTGCTTTTGTTCTCTGTATATATCTTAATCCGAAATTATTCTTTATTTTTTTATTTTTTATAACTGAATTATTAAAATATTACTTTTTTCATTATAGGCACCTCAACCAAATGGAAACATTAAAGGATCTTTTATTGCTGACAAGTATGGCTCAGTTTGTCCTCAGTTGGATCCTATCTCAAGCAAATATATTGGAGATGAAAACTGCTTGACCCTAAATGTTTATGTGCCTGAGGTAGGCGTTAGGAATTTTTATTTTCACAATTAAGCACAAGCCTTCACTTCAAAAATTCCTAGAGTTGAAATATTTCTGCATTGTTGGTTTTATGAAAATGGACAATTACGACTTCCTGCTTTAGATACTGTAACCCATTTTTTCAGCAACAAAAATACTAAATAAATAAAGATTTCGCCAACCAATTTATTATTATAGTTTTTATACAAATATAAGTCATAATTTAAAAACCTGAATTAATACTGAAAGAAAGCATTAATCATTACTTTGAAAACGTTAAAATAATGGCATGTTTATTTTGTGATAAACTACTTTCAGTTTGCATATTTACGAAAATTTAATATTGAATTTTTTTTTTTTACTTGAGGCTGCAGTGAAAATTTATCTACTCTAAATTGAAATAGAAACATTTTTTGCAAAGAACGATAGACAGAAGATTTTAAAAAAAAGTAATAAAAGTTGCGAACGCCACAAGCATGCAATTCTCTGGCACTTGTTCTCTGGCCCCTATCTTGTTCAAAATAATGATAAAGTGGTGTAAACATAAATATTTAAATGTATCAAACCGAAAATGAAACTTTTTTTCGATTAATTACTTCGACTATGTAGACAAATGATTTAGCAAAAATAAATAATGCCAATGATCAGTTAGGTTGCTTTCCTGCTTGTACTAGTATTAAGCAAGGTGTAGGCCTAACTAAGCAATTAAATGAAAAATATAAATTTCTTAAAATGAAATAAGAAGACAGTGATCATTTACTATTTTGGCATTCATATTTTTCATTTAATTAATGTTAAAGGAACCTCAGGAGAGATCAGAACGAAAATATCCCGTTGTTGTGTTCATTCATGGGGGAGAATTTCAACATGGTGCAGCATCGAGCGGGATTTATGAACCATACAAATTACTGGAGAAGGAAATCATTGTTGTGAATTTTAATTATCGTTTGGGAGTCCTAGGTATGTTAAACTGCATATTTACAGACAAGATTGATAAAAGCATTTTTTCTACGAATACTATATTGTAAAAATTCCTATTTTGTTGTTTGGAATTAATTATAATGGCGACTTAGCCATATTCAAGCTTTTATTAATTTATATTTTGGTTTAGACTAAAGTATTAACTTCAGGCCCTTAAATAATTTTCCTAATCTATTTGGCATACAAGTAGCTTTTTTTACTTTTGTGCTTGAATATTCCATAAGGATTTCTCAGTACACTGGACAGTGTATCCCCTGGTAATTATGGCCTGTTGGATCAAGTTGAAGCACTTCGATGGATTCAACAAAACATTGGTGCATTTGGGGGTGATGTTAATCAGATCACTTTATTTGGTCATGGTAGTGGTGCTGCTTCTGCTCTCTACCATTTGTTATCACCACTTTCCAAAGGTAAGACTTATTTAAAATTGTAAATTGGAATGCGCTCTCCACTTTACGTGCATGTGTTCAAGTTTGCCATCATAGTTGCCACTGAAATTTGTGCATATTTTTTTGAAAAAAGTTAGGCAATAATCTTATTTGTTAAGCAATTCTGCTAACCCAGCAAGAAAAAGTCTGCAAAAAATTCGAAGTCTTCTGCAGTGTAAAACTGCAGAAAAACTGAAGTTTTATGAAACAAAAGCCCACATAATTTGTGCAGTTTTTATGTAGAAAAGTTGCATGTTTTTTTTTCTACAGTTTTTCTACATTTTTTATGTAGTATTTCTGCAATTTTTATGCAGTTTTTCTGTATCACAAAAATGTAGACAAAATGCAGAAATACCGTAGACAAATTACAGAAATGTTGTAAAAAAAAAAATGCAGAAAAACTATAGAAAAAAAACATGCACATTTTCTACACAAAAACTGCACAAATTATGCAGGCTTTTGTTCCATAAAACTTCAGATATGTAGATTTCAATTACAGTTTTTCTGCAGTTTTAGACTGCAAATAAACTGCAGAAACTTCGAATTTTCTGCAGACTAGTTTTTGCTGGGAAAACTTGATGCTTTACAAATGTTTACATGTATATGCCAACTCATGGTGTGATCATCTTTTTAGGTTTGTTTCACCAGATAATAGCGTTAAGTGGTTCCCCATTATGTGATTCCTATTTGCAAAAGGATCCTGTTAAATGGGCTACGGAATTGGGCATTAAGCTTGATTGTTACATAGCAAGTTCCCAAACTTTTGTCGACTGTTTGAGAAAGCGATTACCGGAAGAGATAGTTGAAAAAGCTAATGAACTGCATGTAAGTTGGACATATGAATGTTTTATAAGTGTATGATGCATGTTGATTAGAAAGATAGCATTCCTATTTATAATCGCTTAATGTTTCAGAAATTTTCCCATTATCCTTTACTTTTTCTGCCTGTTGTGGAAAGAGTGCATAAAGACAATGGCGATTTTTTACCTGATACACCTATTAATTTGCTAAAGGATAGAAAAATTAACCGTGCCCCTGTTATTCTGGGAGTTAACAAACAAACAGGAGTTCAAATTTACAAATGTAAGGGATTTCCAAATAATTAATACAAGCCATTTATGTGCTTGTTGTAAGATTAAAAATAGGCGTTAACAAATTATTTTATGTAGATGTTAAGAAGCAATATTCACAAGAGAAAGATGTATTCTTTGAGGAAGAACTTCCAGAAATTCTGCAGATTCTCACCTCATTTAAACATAATTTTAAAGCCATCAGCGCAGTAGTTAAAAAGGAATATTATGCAAAGATTGACATGGACAACAGTAAAGAATGGGAAAATACCACACAGGAGGTAAGATTTTGTTGATTACAAAATCAGTTTACAAGGTAGTCAGATTTTGAAAACTTTGCACACAATTCTTTGCCATTTGTTTCAGTTGTTTGCAGACGTGTTGCTTCGGCGGTGCAATGACAAAACAGCAAAATATTTATCAGAAGCTGGGTGGCCAACATACATGTATGTTACCGATTATTTAGAAAATCAAAGATCAGAAGAATTAGGTAAATTTCCGAAATTGCTTATGAATACATCAATAAAATATATCTTTGCCAGAGTTTATCATGAACTTGATTTGGGGAATTCTTCTTTGCATTAATATGAGTAAGTACTGTTAATTTTTCTTTCAGAAATCTTATATCCAGATGATTTAGCTCATCTCTTTCAAATTAAAAGTGGCCTTCAGGTGTCTGATAAAGAATTGGATGGGAAAATTCAGAGGATTCTACTATCTATTTGGACAAATTTCGCTAAAACTAGGTAATTGGACTTTGTGACCTGAAGCGGGTTCATAGTTTATTTTTGAATTTTATTTTATTTTTGGATTTCAGCATGCCAACACCAAGTTTGAGCCATGACCTTCCATTGACATGGATTCCAATGAATCCAGGCAAAATCCGTTACTTAAACGTTGACCCCAAACCAAGTGTAGTGGAAGGCTATCTTGATGATAGAATGAAATTTTGGAATGTGAAAGTACCTAAAGTAGAGGCAAAAGGCAAGAAGGACGAACTTTAATTTTCACATTGGTTTAAACAGCCAAGTAGCAAGTATAACACAAAGCATGTTCCAAATGGAGTATTACACGAAGCAATGCTACCAGTCACCATTCCAAAAAGGTAAATATCCAAAGCTTTGTTTACCTTTGTTAATTTTGCAATATATTAATTAATAGGCCTACTCTATGTTGGATTAAATAGTGAAAATAGGTATTTAATATTGTGCTTGTATATCTCATTCTGCAGTGATATACTGCAGAGTTATTTACTCTTCCATGAAATAAATTGGATAATTAAAAGGGAAAGTTCAATCCCAATGGTCATCGATTTATGCAGTTTTATGTCAGGTAGCTAGTTGCTAATTTTAAGCAATAATTTACTGGTAAATCCTTGATTATATTTTCTTATTTTTATATTCACAATTTTAATTAATTTTTTTATTGTTGTTTGATTTATGCTAAACATTTGTAAATAAACTTGTATGGGTGGCATGAATGTTTAATCATCATTAGAAATAATTATCTTGTCAAACCTATTGAGGTTTTTAGAATGTAAAAAAAAAAATTTTGAATAATAGAAAATCTTTTTTTTTATTTTCATGTAGGCCTAAACCAATGCTTACAGGTTAATTATAAATTTACCATCCTTTAAAATTCCATTACATCTGAATCAAGTTAGATAAATAATTTTGCGGGTTTAATTGAATATATGAACTATGAAAGTGGCGAATTTATATGTAACTGTCTACTATATTTAATTTTTTCGAAATAATTTATTGTGATGCTCATAGTATGATTTAGTAAAAGCTAATATCATATGGCTTACATGTAAATAAAATGTTATAAGTTTCCTTGTTTGAAAGCATCTAAATGCAATCTTACACAATGAAATCATTAAAAACATTAATTAATTATGTTTGTCTTAATTGTGGGATCGTTGTGGGACCAAACGACATTTTATTTGCTCACTTTAGGGAGCTGAGTTGAATTGAATCGAAGTGAGGATAAAAATTCTAAATTATTAATGTATACAAGTCTGAGTTAAAAAAAATTAGTTACAGAATTGAAATCATTGTAAAAATAAAAATTAAATTTGAATCATATAAAGTCCATTTATTATCCAAAATACTCCATAATATATGGTATATTTCATCAAAAATGTAATAAAGCATTTCAGATGGTTTACTGTTATTTTGCAAATGTAAGTTAAACATACTCTACCCCGATAGCTACACAGTCATGTACTTAAAAGCATTTCTTGATTATGCACTCGTATATGCATTGACACTCGTATTTTTCATTTTTAACATATGACAGTAAATGCTAAAGTTCAATCCTATTAGTATTCTCCTTAAATAGTGAAGGTATAGTTTCAGTCCAGAACTCATATTTATCAGTTAATTGATTATACACTATCTCCGGATTTTTATTAAGGCGTAGGTAATTTGGTTTCTTGGAGTTAAAAGGCGGCCAAGAGACTTGATTTGCTTCAGATGTGGTAATGGACAAATTCCTGTAATAACCAAATGTTAGTCATGAGTGATTTTCCTCTATATTAAAGATCTGCATGTGAAAGGATAACAATTTTATTTCTGTTATCCCACATTGTGCTCTTTCTTCATGTATATACTTACTCTTGTTTTGCAAAATTTGTCCACAATGAATTGATATAGTGTGCCACTTTGCTATCTTCCTCATTTAATTCGGAAGATTGTGCAAAAGAGAAATCAAATTGAAGGAAAAGTTCATCACCATGTCCAGCATATTTATCTAAAACATAGTTATTTTATGAGTATCTTAATTTTTTTTTTACATTTTTGGTCTTTTGCAATTACCTGGGTGATCTCCAAATACTTGACACAGACCATATTTCCCTACATGTGAATATATATATGTCCATGTTGGAATGCCAGCATCAGAATATAGTTTGGCAGTTTGTTCAACTCCAACTGCAAATGTTGTATCACTCATTATCTGTATATATAAAACAGAAAATGGTTAGTAGGTTAATGAAGTAAACACAGTAAAAATTTGGGATATTTTGAATGTATTTAGGCCCCTACTTTGTTTTGAATATAATCAAATATCTCCCTGTTATTCACATCTTTGTCTCCATAGTATTCTTTATGAATAGTCCTGTAAATTATCTCTTCATTTGATGGCAGGTTAAATAAATATGGCAGAATTCCTGGAAACTCATCATCCCAGTGTTTCTGTCCTCTGTACTTATACTTTTCCATAAGATCTGTTTTTTTAATTTTAAGAATGGAAACAAATTATATTTTTTAAGAATAAATACAATTAAAAATAGACTGAGGAATTAATTAAAAATTCGTTGTATTAAGTTCGTTAAGTAATAAGTCTAGTAAATAATATTGATAAATGCAAAATTTGTTTTACTTGCCACGATAGAAGGACAGAAATTCTAGTTCGTTAATTCCTATAATTATTGGAACTTTATTTGCAATTTTTCCTTTTTTCAGTAAGACCAGTGGATCGTCAGTTAAAAAAGCTTTTGGAGATAGTTTTTCTATAACAGGAGCTGCATGTATGGGAAACATGTTTGAAATCTTTAGGAATATAAAAAATACAAATCTTGTATTGGCAGGTGTTCTGTAAATATCTAAATGTCTTCAAATGTTTACAAAAATGACTACTTCTACAAACTAATTTAAAAATTATGGACAGCCTGTATATTTGCCATACCTGCAAATCATATGCCCTTCTTATCAGATCATACACTGGTTTCTCTTTAAAGCAAGACAATAATTTCCAAGTGTCATTTATTGGACAATCCACTAATTTAGCCACTTTTTTTGTCCATTGAAGTGGTTGTTTCTGAACCGCCCAGTGATTTAAAGCTGTTCCACTTTGCAAAATGGCTCGGTGAAATAATCCTGTTATTTAATTACAATGTTACTATAGAACCTCATTTTGCAAAATGTCTACAATATTAAATTTTATTCCCGTCATATGCATGTTAATCTTACCAGTAGAACGAGGTGAAAATAGATGATGGGAGACAGATGCTGCACCAGCCGATTCCCCAAACAGTGTGATTTTATCTTTGTCCCCACCAAATTTTTCAATATTTTCTTTGATCCAAGTAAGTGCCAAGACTTGATCCATCATACCATAATTCCCAGGAGAGGCTTCGTCTTCCGTACTCATGAAACCTGTTAAATATTTTCAATAATTTTATAAAACGCTTTGAGTAAATAATTTATGGCAAATGAATTTGTCATAAATATGAGAGCTTGTTTACTGCATAGCTCAATAACAATGAAGATGTGCCGTACACCCATGGTGTAGATTTATTATTATTATTATTATTATTAATAACAATGAAGACCTTGCAAAAATAAAAATACAATTAGTAGAATACTATTATGTGGATTTAGTTACCTACCTAATACACCTAGTCTGTAATTAAATGTAACGAGTACAATGGAATAATCCATGAGTCGTTTGGGTCCATAAAAGGTATGTGACCCAGTACCAATAGTGAATCCTCCCCCATGGATAAAGACTAAAACAGGTTTCAACTGTTTCTGAGTGCCAGATGAAGCTGGTAGCTATTAAAAATGCATACATGTAAATTAAAGGGAAATTGTGCCAACCATCCCAATGAATAGCATTTGACCCAAAAATGAGTGAATTGAAATCGGTTTTCAAATATGTTGACATACAAAAAAAAACGAAGGATTTGCTTTGACTTAAAATTTCAAGGAGAGCGCCATTTTCATGCATGATGGAACCCCCTCTTCCCCTTTCCCCCCTGCTACCCCCCCCCCCCAAAAAAAAAAATCTGACTGATGTACATATCCATATTTACTCAGTCGTCGTCCCCCTTCCCCTGAAGGACAGCATGATTTAGGATCAAAAATGTCAGTTTAAATGATGACACAATTTAAATTAATTTTAAAAAAATGTATATACATTTACCTAATAAAAGCATTTCAATATATTATCAAACATTTTCTCAAAGTATATTTTATAACTTTTGTCGATGCAAATTTTTAAATAACTTCCTTAATTCAACTTGCTTAGCAAAATCCTTTTTGATGCACAAAATTACTATAGATGATTTTTTTTTGTCGTCATTTTAAAAATGACTTGTAATAATGTGAAACAAAAGTCAAATGCAGGAATATTATAGGATTCTTACCTAAAATTATATAAGAATATAGTAGGATTTGTTTTTCTCCAAAATTAAACAAATATTACAGAAACTTTATGGGAATTATTTTCAAAAAATATAGAAAATCATAAATTTTTTTAAAAGTATATATAGGCCTACATCTCTCTTCAGAGGCGGTTTGCTGAGTGTAGGTGATGACTTAATGAACACCAATAGCAATGTGGAAGAACGATGTGGAAAGTGAATGGAACCAGCCATTTATCAAGGCAAAGTGTTCAAAATTTACAGTCAAAATGTTAGAAATTATAGTTGCGGCCAGCTTATAGAACCAGCTGCTCTGCCCGGTCTTGCAAAGCGCTTCCCCGCGTAGGAGAGCAGGAG
>JAQIXP010002454.1:0-15050 GCA_034700285.1 Proteroiulus fuscus
GTGACCAATTTGGGCCAATGAAAATTCAGGAAAATAGCGAAAACCTAAGCTTAACAGTGGGTTAAAGTTAACCCTTGATGGTACAATTGGCCCTAAGTAAATCTACCATTAACAGTTTTAACCGTTTTTGTTTTACTTACTAATAAATATATTTTAATTTTATGCTAACGATTAGGTGCTTTGGCACCAACTGCATGCCGTTCCGATGCGTAACTTAGAAGTGGGTGTTTTTGAAAATGATGCGAAAAGATTTTTTTGGGGAAAATGCGGGTTTGGGAAAGTTGCTGGGTTGGCGAGAAGAGTGCAGTGCACGAATTGGCGTGGTGACAAGAGCGATCACGTCATTCCTGTTCGTGAAATGATGCAAAAATTCGGGGGGAAATTTCCGGGTTGGCGAAAGAAGTACAGTGCACGAAATGGCGTGATGTCAGAGCGATCACGTCATGCCTGTTCAAGCATGTAATGAGAAAATTCTGGGGAAAAAATTGCAGGATTCGGAAATTGCTGGGTTGGCGAAAGGAGTATGGTTCACGAAATGGTGTGATGCCTATTCATGAAATAATGCAAAACTCTGGAGAAAAATGGCAGTTTGGTGAAAGGAGTACGGTGCATGAAATGGCGTGATGTCAGAGCGAGCCCGTCATGCCTGTT
Organism: Proteroiulus fuscus; assembly: GCA_034700285.1. NCBI lineage: Eukaryota > Metazoa > Arthropoda > Diplopoda > Julida > Blaniulidae > Proteroiulus > Proteroiulus fuscus. The sequence continues at coordinate 652 of JAQIXP010002454.1, forward strand.
AGTGAAAGGATGCAAAATTTTGAGGAGAAATTGCAGGATTTGGAAATTGCTGGGTTGGCGAAAGGAGTACAGTGCACAAAATGGCGTGATGTCAGAGCGATCACATCATGATCAACCTAAATATGTTGTGCACCAAATGAGATCACAGAAAAGCACAAAGTGCAAGTTCGCTGTTGGGTCGTAACCTATGATGCAGTTAAGAACTGCTTACTGGATCACAAGTTCACAACAGTGCATGATCCGATCACGAGGCCAAAACTACGCCCATTATTTGCCGCTCAAGATAGTAGTACCAATGATGAGAAACCTTACATGATTGTGTGTGTCTTGGAGCACATTAAGATGTGCTAATATATGATTTGTTGTTAGGTTAGCTGAGGTGCTTGAATTTGAAACTATGGGGTTGGCAAAAGGAGTACAGTGCACGAGATGGAGTGATGTCAGAGCAATGTCTATTCGTGAAATGAGCGTCTGGTAACCTTATAACTCCTTGAATAAACTCAGGTTGTGGTTGGACAAATAATTTGATCCTGGAATGGAAATGTATTTTACTACTTTCAGACTTTGGTCAGAGCAGCCTTAAATTATTCAAAAATGTACACCAAGTGGCCAGGAAGAAAACTAAAAATGGCCAATAATTATTACTTATTATCCCGAAAGAGCCTTGCCTTCAGATGGCGGCTTGCATTGACTTCCTGTAGTTTCCTCTCTTGCCAGTAGGTGTATTATTTTGTGTAAGTTAAGGTTTGTCTAATTATTAGTCAGTCTGCTTGGGTGCATTTATTCAATTCAACTCAGTACCCTACGATCAACATATCATAATGCCATTTTGTAGGGGGTGTTGCATTAATTGTTGCAATAAATTCAACAATGTATTACATCAAGCCGAAAGGTGTGCAGTTCATGAACAGGCATCGCCTCATATATAATGACGTCACGCGTATTATGTAAATGCACATTTGACGGCCTTTTGCACGGATGTGCCTCTAGATTTTTGTCCCTTTTAAGTTTATTTTATTTTGTAAAATAGGTTTAAGGGTAGAACCAAAATGGCGCTGTATATATGCACCAATGATGATGAAGTTTGTAGGATTGAGGGTTTGGAAATCTTAGGCCTAATAAGCCTAATTTATAAATTTCGAACCCAATGATTCCTTGAAAAAGTTTTCAATCTGAGGTGCAAAGCGCTTTTTTTTTTTAGCTCGACTTAAGCGCTTTTTAAGCCGAGTTTGAAAAACTGCCGGTGATGAGGTTTAAGGCGAATACTATTAATTGGTTCGAGCCCGAAATCTTCTTGATTTTCGGTTCACCAAATGAGTTGACTTTTGATTCTGAGGCAGTTTCTAAAGGTACCACTATATGCATACTCTTCGTTTTGGACGCCATCTTGGATGAGTTTGGTTTTGTTTTTTTTTTAAAGTTTTTTTTATTTCTGTTATGGCTGTTTATTATGTTGGATAAATTCTGAGACATTAAAAATATTTCGAACAATACTCATTTGCAATTTTTTTACCGAAATTTTGGTAAAATTTGAAAAGTAGCAAAAAACAATTTACATTCAATTTTGTGTACTGCGCCACCTTGCGATGGCTCCATCAGAAAATATTTAAATATTATGATTTTTAGTATTTTCTGCGAGGATGAAGGTTATAGGGATAAATCAAACTTTTCCAGAAACTTTTCTTTTCGCCTTTTCTTGGCACCTGAGACATCCTTCTTCCGGTCTTCGGGAGGCCATCTTTGATCGGCGCAAATCTTCATTCCTTCTCTGGATTCTTTTCTGTAAGGAGAAATATTTATGTTTATTTAAAAAAAATATGACTGGGGGGGGGGGGGGGGGGTAGAAGGGGGCAACTATTAGAATGTGATGATATCTTGAAAGCATTTTTAGCATTTTGGCCTTGTAACCATTTGGTTGCAAGGTCTGACGGTTAGCGTTTTTCCTATTACCTCTGTCGTTTTAGTGTGCATGATCACCGTGTGAGGTAACAGAAAGGAGTTACCCACTCGTGATCTACGTAAATAGGCGTACTTTGGCGTTATTACCCTGTCATACGCTGTAGTCATCCAGTTTACAAGTAGTTCTTAACTCTATCATAGAATACGAGCAAAACGATAAAACGCAAAGTGCTTCGTTCGATGATTTTCCTGTACGAAGCATCCATAATTTCTGTTACCTAATTTGGTACACCACTTATTTAGGTAGATAACAGGCTGGTTACCCGGCATCGTTATCCAAAATGATAAAACAGCTGGCGTCAACAGTAAAACGCTCGAGGTCCTAACTATGTATCCAAATGGTAACAGGGTAATAACGCCAAAATACGCCTAATATATAGGTATAGAGTACCAGAGGAGATCATAGAAAACCATAGAGTGCAAGGTCGCGGTTTTGCTACGATCAATGATACAATTAAGAATTACTTGTGAACTGGATCACAACAGCTCGTGATCCCGAAAACCACGCCAAAACTATTCCTATAATTTATCTCTCAGAAATAGCACCGATGATGAGAAACCCTACATGATTGTGGTAAAGGGCACATCTCATAAGGCAAATTGAGATGTGTTAATATATGATTTCTTGTTAGGTTAGGTCTGAGGTGCTTGAATTTGAAACCTATTTTGGGTATAATAATAATTATTATAAGTCATTCAGATGGTTTTAATTAATTTACTTTTAACAGTTGTTGGACGAACTCTCTGGGCTGTTGGTCCACCGTTTCGATTAGATCCAGCAACTGGCATTCCAATTCGGCCAGTAAATCGATAGGCCTAAGATAAATATTTTAAAGTAAAAAACCAATGAATATTTGCATTACGAATTTACGAGTGAGTAAGGTTGTGTCAGATGATCATATGATACAGGCATTTCTCACTCTAATTTGGCGTCGTTTGGCATCACACACTGTTGGTAAACTTGTTCGATTTTGGCACACAAGATGGCTTCCGCCTCCAGATACTTTCGGTTCCTTGCATCTTCCAGTTTGCTTTCAAATACTCTTTATTTAAAAGAAGTGCATTTTGTAAGTGGGATATTTTCGGACACCCCTGTGTATATATATATTTGCATTCAATTTTAATTTTTTGGACACCCTGCGCAATGCTCGTGGCCATCTTGAAAAAGCGTAATGTGTTTGTTGTAGTTTTTGTGACAAATTGACCATAATGGTTGTTTTTACTACGAGTCGATGGTTTAATTCAGAAATGGCGAATTTGCAAAAAGTGAGTTTTGAGATAATAGCGTTTTCGTGGAAAAATGGTATAACTTGGAAATAAACAATGTTGAAAGGTTTATTTTGGTGAAACAGATAGAACAATATGTATATTTTATCGGGAATGTGTTAATTTTTGTTAAATACTTAAATTACTCAATTAATTAAGTAATTTGAGAAAGAAAAGGCTTTAAAATGCAAATTCGCCCTTTTCACTTTAACTAATTTTGCAAGAATGCAAAATAAATTAAGTGTGAAGTAGCGAATATGCACATCCATGAGTTTTCCTATTGAATAGAAAGGAATGCAACAAAAAAAAGAACGAAAATTGTCAAATTCGCCACTTTCTTTTTTAATAAAAATCCAGGTATGGAGAAATTTTTAAAATGTAAACTGACGAATTGTACTATTCACCACTTCTAACTTTTAGAAACGACCCATTGTGTCTTATTCGCCACTGTTCACTTCTGTGACTTTAACAATTAATTATTTGTTAAATTAATTTCTGTAACTTTAGGTAAATCCGGGACACTTCCAGGATCACAATGGTATCATTATCTCATTTTTGACAAATTGGCGTATTCACCAGTTCTGAATTAAGCCATCGAAGTGTACTTTGCAAATATTTAATTTTTTTTTAAATAAAAATTGCCCCACATTTTATAGTTTTGTTGGACACCCTGTATGTAGATGGCGCACGTGACCCATCTCGTGCTCACGTGCATAGAAAATGTTCCAAAAATTGTTTTTTTCTCAAGATGGCGACGGTTCGTTCTTTTTTATATATGATGTAAATTTGGTGAATTTGTGTGAGAATTGTAACACTTAATTATAAAAGATGGTGGGTGAAATGCATGCATTTGTAAAGTCATAATTTGTATAGTTCCTTACTTCCTGTCTTCCTTCAAATCCTTTATTTCCTTCTGAACTTCCTCGAATCTTCTTACTAAAGCTGATTCGTCTTCCTTGAGTTCGTTAATGGCTTGATCGCTGTGTTTGAGATTGAACTTGTTATAGTCTTTCTCATCCTAACTTGGCAGTATTTAAGCTGAGTTTGCGGGGAAACAGCTTAATTTGCATAACATGTGAATTAAAAAGGATGCTCTAAATCTATTTGGCACTGTCAAGGAATCCATTTTGTTTTACATCTCTATACTTACATCGTTGCAAATTTGTATTTAAAAACTTTGTGCCAATGTAACGAATTCCAGAAAGTTTGGTAAATATTCCACGAGTAGTTTTCCAGTAAAAAAATAATGACAAAGTTAACAAAATATTGTATTGGATTACATTGTAAGTATAGGGTGTAATGCAATTTTTCATTGGTTTCATTTTTCTGGAAAACTACTCATTGAATATTTACTAGATGTATAATCTAGAAGGCTATGAATTTAGGTTATGAACTGATTATGTAAAAGTTTTCTCTGTAATCAAAATTTTTTTATTTCATTTTTGAAATCAGCTCTCTCTTCAATCTTTCAGATAATGTAATCACTTTTTTTGAAATTGGTGAGTAACCCATATTCCCCAATTTAGGCAAATCGAGCCAAGTTAGGCTGAGAAAGAGTATAGGGGTAGGCCATGCAAAAAGTGACTAGATTAGGTTTTTTTTCCTACATTTTATGACGCACCCAAGTTGTGTATTCTCTGATGTTGTTGGCAGCTTGTTCCTCCCGAATCACGACGTCCAAGAGCCTGACGTTTTGATCCCTAAGCCGGTGATAAATGGTCAAGAGTGCCCTCGGGTCACCCCAAAACGATTCCGTCTCCTCCTCCTCCTCCTCGCACTGAGCGAAAACACGGTTTATTTAGATGCATTTTTTTGATACTTTGATAATTGCGATCTGCGGAAAGCTGCACTTACGACTGCCAGGACTTTTCTCACGAATTCTTCGTATTTTTGAAGCTCCTGTAAGGAATCCTTGTATTTGGAAATTTCAATCTGGATTGAATCAATGTGAGACTTGATCCTCTTCAGTTCCTTGGATTTCTCCATTTTAGTCGTGATGGCAGCTTCCGCCCTGCAAGAAAAAAAAAGTCAAAATCTGCAAATTAATTTAAAAAAATTGGTGAATTGGACCTATTTTTTGACCTAAAATTATGTTTTAAGTGTTTGGCTTTTTAAAATTAAAAATTGTAGCATGACCTATTGCTCCACCTAGGGGTAAAATTACTTTAAATCATCGTTTATGAGCAAACCTGACGCCAGGGAGCACTAGTTGGTGCGACAACCCTGCCACCTGCAGAAGAATCTATATAGTCACTGCATGGTTTAATGGGTGTGAATGGCTTGTAACATGGCATATTGCGCCATCTGGGGGGGGGGAGTTATTTATCATTCTAATGTGTTTTTTTAAAGCTGGTGCCAAGGGGGGATGGGGGAGAGGGGGTACTGCCACTTGTATATTTAGTTGCTCAAAGTTCTGGTTAGTTTGGTTGGTCAGTTTAGTCGTTGCAAGATAGGTTTCGTAGATGGCAGCATGAATCTATGGCAAATAACATGGCCGGCCATTTTGTGTGGGTCTAAATTGTTAGTTGAAGTAGCTGGCATTGATTGTGCTGATTATACATACATCAGGCCAGGCGGAATTATAGTGAAACCGAACTGATGATAGGCGTGCGTCAGTGCCATCTAGTGAGAGCATTATAAAATATTGTCTGATACTTTTTGGGGATTTTTACGTGACCTTTTGCTGGCTTCCTCGCACAGAATTTTGCTCTCCCGAAGCCGCTTTTCGAAGGATTCTTCCTCCATTTGCAAATTGTGCTCGGCTCTGTTTAGGCCTTCTTCCTCTTTTCGCACCCTGGTGGCCAGCTGACGTACTTCGTCCCGTTTCAGATTGATGTTGTACTGGAAAGTGTTTTTAAAAAAAGGAATTCGGATGACTTGAGGTCGTGTAGCTAACACTAGTACTGTGGTAACACATTACAGAAAGTTTCTGAGCAAGTTCTAGGTTTCGACCCCTCGCTAGGGGGGAGACACTATTAACACTTTTGAGCCCCAGTAATGGTGTCAAACTTTGCCGGAAGGTGGCGTGGTTTCTATGGAAATTGAATTCCAAAAGAGGCAAATTTCCTTTGAAAACAGCTCACCAAGGGGCAAAAACGAACAAATCCTGTGGGAATATTCTCTCACCAGGTGCCAGCAATTGCTATGCACTATTGCACTCCAAGACCATTGATCTGATGAAAACGGGTTCTTGTATTCTTACGAAACTTTCTGGTGTGTTTTATACAGCTGTTATTCGTGTTTTGACATATTTTGAACTAATTCAGGCTGATTTTTAAAAAAAAAATTACCAAAAGAAAATGGCGACCGGAAGTCGGCCATGTTCATGTCACTTACCTCTAATAAGCACAGTTCTCGTTTCTTGTCTATGTATTCTCTTACGGATTCCTTCTTTTTCTTTTTCTTCGTGTTTACTAAACAATATCCGTTAATTAGCCTAATCTTTTCGTTTATTTTTAATTGATAAAAATGCTTCTGATGGATGGCACCGAATTTATCAGAAATTTTGTCTGAAATGGGAACAGGAAGGTCACTGACCTGGCAAGTAGGGTAAAATGATCTGCACTGGACTATTGCTTCCTGGGTTCATGACCTTTGAACTGTGGATCCTGGTTCCTCTATCCTGGATTTTGGGAAGGCTTAATTGGGAGGAACCGGCCATAGTAGAGCCACTGCTAGATTCCATTCGAATGCATTGATTTAGTTCGAATTTGGTTGCTAGGCAACCACATATAAACAATCCAATATGGCTGCCGTGTTCCATTCATATGTATGTGGTTCCATTGAGGTTCCATATGAGGGCAATCATGTGATGCTCCAATGCTGTGGGGGGAAGCTGCATTAGAAAATTGAATTTTGGAATAAAATTAAACTTTTTGAGTTTATTTTGCTAGTGAAATATGTCAAAAGTTAGAAAGTTGTGTGAAAAATGTAAATTTCTTGGCTGGATAAACGAACCAAACCTGGTGATTAATCCATTTTATTTATAGTAGATCAGAAAACAATGAAAGTTGACCTCGACATCATTTTTAATTATCCATTAACACCCCAATGTCTAGAAGTAATTAAATTTCTGCTAAAAGATTGTGAAAATGAGGCTAATTTTTCATTGGCTGCTTGGTTTCTGGGGTGATTCTGTCGCTCTCCATCTTATTGAAAACGTTGGAGCTCGTTGTTGTCGTCGTCCTGTTTTCTCTTCAAATTCTTTAAAAGTTTTGGAATTTATTTTTTGCAAATGGCGGCCGAATCTGGTCTACTTTTAATCCATTCTGCCGAGCAGCTGGTTTGCATTTGTAACGAAAAGCAGAGGGTTTTAACTGGACCAGAAATGAACAACCTCGTTGTTTTGCAGAAGAGAGAGGACCAAGGCCTGAGCGTCGTTGTCGGCACGTGAGTTTTTGAGAATTTTCGAACGTGCAAATATGGAATGTTCTATTTTTCAGTTAGGCCTATTTTCAAATTCTGTCTTGAATTTTAGTTTTATTTTTCTGTATTTCTGTGTGTTTTTGTATTTAGAGATGGGAAAATTACGGATTTGGGTTATGATGATGTTATAAGAGAGAAATTTAAGGACACTCGGTTTCAGAGAGTCCTAGATGTTTCTGGGAAAAGCGTTCTACCAGGTATAATGATATCCGAAATGCATGCATGAAGAAAGGCCTGGATTCGTTACTGTGGTGCCTAATTGTGTTTGAACTGATGGTATTAAGGATTAATCGATGGACACACCCATCCCGTGTGGGCAGGCGATCGGGTTCACGAGTTTGCCATGAAGGTTAGCATGCCGAAATTACATATTACATGTAGTTGCAATTGTTCGAGTGCTATGGATTTCTGTTAATTTTACGAAGCTGGCTGGTGCTTCTTACATGGAGATTCACCAGGCTGGTGGCGGCATCCATTTTACCGTGGAACGTACCCGCGCCGCCACTTTCGAGCAGTTGTATTCGTCCCTCGAAAAACGACTGGACACGATGCTGAGGTGTGGCACAACGGTCGTCGAGTGCAAAAGCGGCTACGGGCTGGAAGCCGAGACGGAAATGAAGATGCTCCGGGTGCTGGAAAAAGCCAAACGATGCCTGCCTATTGAGATTTCCAGCACTTTCTGCGGGGCCCACGCCATTCCAAAGTCAGTATTTCGTGCTTAAAATCCACTCCAACCAGGTGCTTCTCCTGTCCGAATCGGTTTCATAATCGGTTTTTCGGTCCAGAGGAATGGATGCCGAGGAAGCCGCCCAAGCCGTGGTCCACCTGCACTTGCCCATGCTGAAGGCCTGCATGGACAGTGGAGAAATCGCCGTGGAGAACGTGGACGTGTTCTGCGAGCAGGGAGTCTTCGACGTGCCGCAGTCCAGGCGGATCCTTCAGGCCGGACGAGGACTGGGACTGAGGCTCAATTTCCACGGCGACGAGCTTCACCCCACCGGCTCGGCCGAAGTACGTATTGGCGAGTCTCGTGTACTGACCTTTTTTTTGGAGCTAATTCTGGGTACTTTTTGACCACACGATCCGAAGATGGGAGCCGAATTGGGTGCGGAGGCCATCAGCCACCTGGAAGAAATCAGCGACGGGGGTATCCGGGCAATGGCCGACAGGGGGTCCGTCGCCGTGGTCCTGCCCACCACGGCTTATATCCTCCGCCTGAAGCCACCGCCCGTCCGCAGGATGATCGAAGGCGGCGTGCCGGTGGCGCTAGGCACCGACTTCAACCCCAACGCCTACTGTTTGTCTATGGTGCGGTGGTTTTACTTCCTGTGAATTGGTGTTATGGCTTCTTGTACTGGATTTTCCTCTTTTTTTTTGCTTTGTAGCCGCTGACCATGCATCTGGCGTGCGTCTTTCTGCAGATGAGCATGGCGGAAGCCCTGGCGGCCGCCACCATTAATGCTGCGGCTTCCCTCGGCAGGTCGGCCACTCACGGCTCGCTGGAACGGGGGAAGTTTGCCGACATGGTGGTCATCAATGAACCGAGGTACCCGCTTTTTCGATGATTTCGGGGGTTACTCGGATTGGCGGCTGGAAACTAAGGTGCCGGAAGGACCCACGGGCTAATGTGGCCTCTCTTTTCGTTCTTAGATGGGAACATCTGATCTATCAGATGACCGGACACGATAACCTCATTGAATATGTGATCAAAAAGGGCAAAGTGGTCTATTCCAAGTGATTTTCTTTTTTATCTTCGGCCAGCGGCAATGGCCGACGTTAGCCAAACTAGAGTAGCGAAGGTACAAAAAGGCGTTTATTTAACATTACATTCATGTACAAAGAAGCACTTACGGCGCTTGGGCCCTTCGCCCGCCTTTCCCTGGGTCTGGAACTCCATTCAGCGATTGTTTTTTTTTTCTCCACAGATGCATTCTGGGGGAAAATTTGGCACGAGACTGTAGTTCTAGTTCAGGAAAAACGGGCGAAATGAATTAACTTCATGCATAAAATCACTGACGAATTTAAAAAAAAAAAAAAACTATAAAAAAGTCAAAAGTACACTAATTCAAATAAAATAATTTCCAAGGGTCGGAAATGTCATGGGAATTTTGCTCCGTAAGTTCATGCTTGAATATCCGGCTTTCATCTTGCCAGCGCCACCTACGGCGCTCTGACAAAAAGCGTTGTAAAATAAACTGCAGAATTTCTGATGTTGAAAACTGCATAGGATCCAGTTTGCTATCAGGAAAACTTTTTTTTACTGTTAAAAGTTCATTTTTTTTCCTGCAGATTTTTGTTTATGGACACATTTTTTTGCTTGGGCTCCTTGGGTTGTTTTCATGATGATGATTTTATGGTGAATCTTTGGTGAATTTATCGCCAGAGGGAGTTGGCGATTCCTTTTGTCAACATCCGTTTTTGCTATCCGTTCTGACCACGAGTAAATATTTTTTTTTGGATCAGTTAATGGCCTTCAGGCAGCATCTCTCGTCCTGTTCCGTTATCCCTCAAGCAGTTGGCAGTGTGGATGAAATTTTGTGGGTTTTTAGAGAATTTCTTAGTTTTTCTCTTGTTTTTCTTCTCGCCAGCGGAAGGATTTCATTGGTTGAGGGGTACGTAGGCCTCGGCGTCGCCGTTGACCCTGGGCGCCAGCGACTGCATCTTGTTGGCCACCACGTTGTACTGGTAGACGTCGGTGGCCGTGGTCTTGCCCGAGTTGGAGCGGCTGTTGGACTGGGAGTTGGCCGTGTGGCGGCCGGTCAGTCCGCCGCCGGGAGAGCGCCGTCCGAAGCACAGGATCCGGCAGTAGGCGCTGCGGTACTGCCGGTTGTGGAAGGCGTAGATGAAAGGGTTGATGCAGGCGCTGGAGTAGGCCAACACCGAGGCCAGCACGTGGAGCACGGGGTATTTCCGGTCATCGATGACCACGTTGCAGATCATCAGGGGAAGGTAGCAGAGGAGGAAGGTGCAGAAGATGATGAGCATCAGGCGGGTCAGGCGGAGGTCATCGCTCCACTGTCGGGAGCCGTGACCCGGACTGACCCCGTTGCTGTTGGACGGCGATTTTGTCCTGGAAAAAATTGAGAAAGTCGTGAGTTTTGGGGGGAAAATTTTGGGACTTCCCCTTTAAACTTAGCGAGAAATATTTGAGTTCGGGGGGGGGGGGGGGGCATGGAATTTAAAAGGGTTTCGGCAATTAAAAAAAAGACCGGACTGGGGGGATTTCGAGCTTACCCGTGGGCTGCCACATTGTGCCTGCTCTGCCGGACCTTGTAGAAAATGCAAGAGTAGGAGATGACAATGACGATGCAGGGCAGCAGGAATCCGAACAAGAACAGGAACTTCTTGGGAGATCTCTCGTCCAGCTTTAGAATGGTGCAGGAAAAGGTTTCCTCGCTGTAACCGAAGCACCCCCAGGTTCTCAGCAGCGTAGGCACCAGGATGGAAAAACTGAAGCACCACACGAAACCTATCATCAGGGCTATGTTTAGGCGCTTGTAGATGCGGTCGTACCATTGGTGGTGGGCTATCAGGATGTACCTGTAGAGGATTATGGGGAGAAAAAAAATTAGATGTTAAAGAAAATTACAGAAGGGGGGGGGGGGATTATACGCCTCCCACACCTCAATAGCTTAAAAACAGGCTGGGGTTGAAAAGGTGTTAAAAGTTGTCGTGAATACCTGTTAATGGTGATGGCTGTCATAGATATGAGGGATACGCCCACATTGCCGTAGAACAGGAATGGAAATAGAAGGCACAGGGTCTCACCCAGCACCCAGGCCTCGTTAATGTACCTGGACGCCGTCAGGGGCAGATTAAATATGCAGAACAAAAGGTCAGCGACACTCAGGCTGATGACGAAGGCCGTGGTGGCGTTGTTGCGAAGCTTCACGCAGCGACACAGGGCGAGGACCGTGACGAAGTTACCTGGAAAATGGAAATTTAGGCCCACAGTGATTAAAGGGAAAGTCCCAGTTTTGAAAGAAGGTGGTTGTAAGAGGAAGAACATGAAAACTTGGGAAAGGCATGGAAATTGCGAGTTGATTTGAGCCCACCCACGATCATTAAATGAAATGTCCCGAATTTGTGGATTTGGTTTAAAATGCACCATTTTACTGATTGTGTGTAGCGCCTTCTACTGGATAAAATGCATGGGCTCTCGTTAAACGCGTGTCATAGAGGGCGCACCAACTCTCAGTGTCTGTTGGATTTTTGGAAAAATGGCGTCTAACATGTATTTTGGCAAAACGTGGTGATTTCTTCAAAATAGAAACTTTGCTGCAATTATTATTGTCACAGATATTCATATCTAGTAAGTGTGAACAAGTTAAGTAACACTTGCTGCAAGGTGGGACTTTCCCTTTAAATTCTCCCATTATGTTTATTTGGGGTCAATTTGACCTTTTTGTAAAGTTGTGAACTCGCGCTATGAGAGAAATAGAACTAACCAACATGATATAATTTTTATCAGAAATAGTTTTCTTTGCCAATATGGTCTTTACTGCCAAAAGCGCCACCTGGTGTACGCTATACTAAGAATCTCAGAAAATTTACGCCATTTTAAAATGAATATTGTATACAAATTTGAATATTTGTGTTTAAAGACTTTTTTTTTTGATTACATTGATTATTTTTTTTTCTTTCTCTGTGCACATAAGGCAACATTGAATGAATCTTCCCCCCTTTACTAACAGATGGCGCTAAAAATTTCTGAGATTCTTACAATTCAGATAATTCATGCAGTCAGACAATATGGCACTGCCCATGTTTCACTTAATGAGATATGACAGGGTCACACAATTTGTATTCAGTGAATTTTTGTGGGTTTTTTCAATGTGGTCAGTTCCACAATGGACCTTACCTATGGTTCCGATGATGACCAGTAGGATGCAGCACACTGCAGCAAAGATGGTGGCCTCACGGGGGAAGACGACCGGACCGGAAGTGCTGGCGTTGAACTCCATGAACACTTTTGGTGCAAGATGACCATCGCTGATGTTGACCGATGGAATGGTCACCACTGAGTCCAGCATATTGGGCAGCCTCAGATTATCCATCTGGGAAGTCTAGGGTTGAGCTGCTTTGAGAGTGACCTCCGAACCTCACATATAAGAAGTCGGTTCTGCTGTTTTAATTTTTAACACTATAAAGTTGAGCAGTTCTGCTTTTTGGTCCTGCTGTTGATGATGGTTTAACCTGCTGGATCCTTTAGATTTCGGGGGAAAAAGAGAGAAAATTTGGGTTGAAAAAACCATATGGTAGACTGATGTATGGATTTTTTATGATTGTAACGAGTGGTTTCTGCGAGGGTTGGACACACATACACACATAAATTAACACGTTGTGTATACAAGTGTGTGTGGAGGGGTCACTGCATGAGGGGGAACTTAGAGGGGCTCATGTGACAACCCAGATTGCAACAGAAAAGTGGTTTTTTTATTTGCGATGGGCTGTGGGGTTCATATTATGATGAATGGCTTGCCATACAAGATTTGAAACTCATTAGGGCTAAGGGGGGAATAGTTATGTAAGCAAACAATCACGTTGAGGATTCTGAGATTTTAGTCTGGAGAGGACCCTTACAAAACAAAAAAAGCCCATGTTAAATCCCATTGAAAAATCTTAGGTTTTAGTTTCAGCTATTGTAAGAAATAGTGTAAAGGGGGGGACCCTTACAAAATAGAAAATTCCCATGTTAAATCCTATTGAAAATTATCAGGTTTTGTTTTCAACTAGTGTAAGAAATGGTGTAAAGAGGGGAAATAGTGTAAGAAATCATGTAAGGGGGGACCCTTACAAAATAGAAAATTTCCATGTTAAATCCCATTGAGAATTCTCAGTTTTTGTTTTCAACTAGTAGTGGAAGAAATGGTGTAAAGGGGGGGACCCTTACTAAATAGAAAATTTCCATATTAAATCTTATTTAAAATTCTCAGTTTTTGTTTTCAACTAGGCCTATAGTGTAAGAAATGGTGTAAAGGGGGGGGGGGACCCTTACTACATAGAAAATTTCCATTTTAAATCCCATTGAAATATCTCAGGTTTTAGTTTCAACTATAGTATAAGAAATTATGTAAAGGGGGGACCCTTTAGTCATAGAAAATTCCCATGTTAAATATCATTGAAAATTCTCAGTTTTTGTTTTCAACTAGTGAAAGAAATGGCGTAAAGGGGGGACCCTTACAAAATAGAAAATTCCCATGTTAAATCCCATTGAAAATTCTCAGTTTTTGTTTTCAACTAGTGTAAGAAATGGTGTAAAGGGGGGACCCTTACAAAATAGAAAATTCCCATGTTAAATCCCGTTTAAAAATATCCCTTGTTAATTTCAATATTTTGACAAATATTGTAATGGGAGGACTTTTTTTAAAATAAAGATTCCCTTGCTAAATTTCATGCCTGACTTAGCAAAATATTCCCATATTAAATCATAATTAACATGGATATATAGTCACATGCTATAGTAATGTATTAGGGTGTGGAGCCCATCACTACTACTGCTGTCACTAGATGGCACTGACGCCAACCCATATTTTGTCTGGGAAGATTATAGCGATTAGTATAATTTAGGCCTTGTTGAAAAGTATGAAAATCATTGTAATTACATATGTTATATTGTTTATAACATCCTAACATTCATTGTTTTTATTCTTGTTGTTGTTGTTGTTTTTGTTTACTAAGTACATTTTATTACTTTAACATCCTTTGAAAAAATCGTGGGAAAACTTTTGGCGCAATTGAAATTCAAC